>OY728159.1:1204457281-1204762281 GCA_963277665.1 Viscum album | reverse complement strand
ATATACTTCATTTTGGATTTCAGAATATCAAAATTATCTTAGGGTGATCTTTTGGTATTTTTTTGAAAACATTCAATTTTTGATGAATAGTGAAAAACACTACGTTATTATTTAAAACCGAAGTTTTATTTAAATAATTAGTTATTTTATTTAAATTTATTTTAAGTCAAAATAGATATATAATACCTATATAAGTTCAATGTAATTCATTGGAGTCATTTTTAATAAAATTAGATGTATAAAATTTTATTGAATTTTTTAATGTCTTTTACCCACCTTCTAGGAGTATTTACACATTTACATAAAACATAATTTTACCACTTCTGTGAGTTGAATTTCAAAAATTCTAGATACATGGTTGAAATCAGTAAGTAAAATTTGGTTCAATAAGATGAAAATAATTTTGGTGAATAGTAACTTTTGACTTTTATTTACCATGGTTAAAAGTAAATAGAGTAATTAAGAGTAAAAATGATATTACAATTACCCTAAAACATATACTAATTCTATTGGATAAGTTTAATTCGACCAAAAATAACCTTAGGAATAAAATATTATCCTTTTTTCCACTTGTATTAGATTAGGACGTTTATTATTATTTTATTTAAAGAAGAGTTAAAAGTGTTAAATTCAATGTTTAATAACTAAACCATTTTAATATAGGGTTACACAGAATATAAATTCAACTATAAATATTCATTAGAAAGGTAAAAATATTTCCTATATAATGGTATTTTATTTATAATTTTTAGACATTAAATAATTTAATTTATTTATGACACAATGATGATGCAGTAATTACCTTATTAATGAAATATTAAAATAATTGATATTATAAATATCCAAATAAATTTAAATTGAGACTTATGAGGAATTAAACTAATTTTCTAGGTTAATATGACATTTTAGGGTTTACTAAATAATTTATTTCTAAGGAATCATGCAGTTATAATTTTCACAAAACCAAATACTAAATAGTGTTAAAATTGAAATAATTGAGTTTTTGAAACAAATACTATATTATTAATTGATATAATATTCCTAAAAATAAAAGGTTTAGCCAAAGGAATTAGATAAGATTATATATATTAATAATTAACCACTTGGGGTTCTCTTGGATTGTTATAGTTATTTTATTAACCTTATAATATAAAAATACAAATAGACATGGTAAATGTCAAACTATTTAACTAAGAGTTAAATTTAAAAGATAATGTTAATATGGTGACCTAAACCTGTCTAAAACATATTTTATGAGAATTTTTAGACCCATTCCCACCTTATATTATAAATATATAATTTTGGATCCATTAGAAACCGAAAATGATTTTATTATAAAATAATATTTCAATATTTTTTTAAAGTGGCCCTCACCTCTCTTATAAAAGAAAACTTCCCCTTCTCTTAAATTCACACCTCCAAATCCATTTGGATTCTCCAAAACCTACCCAAATATCCTCTCATATATCCTACCTTATACTTAGAGGCATTACTTTGATCATAAAGCCAATCTAAGGATCCCTTTGGATCTACTCAAAAGGAAACACCTGAAGAAGAGGTAATAATTTCACCACCCTCTTTCAAGTTCTTTTCTTATTCCACTTCCTCTTTCAATGTTGTTTCCATACCAAAATAATAAATCCAGAACTTTCTACATACTTTGATGTGATTATAAATATGGTACAACCATATTCATTATTTTATCCATCCTATAATTGACAAAGTCACCATATGTGCGTACGGACGACTTACCGTCTCCACGTCGGGATGTAGTTTGTTATTCAAACACTTCATTATTTAGATGGGTATAATAATGAGTATAACTGATGTAAATAATAATTATAACATGTTAATGATACATTATATATGATATACCATCTAATTACATATGATTTCACTATCAATATAATGATATTATCCCTCGTACATACGTACGGATTGCCGTCTCCACGAACGCGATGTGATTCATTCCCCATCATAATCATTCAAGAATAATTTTAATTTTATGATTAAAAATAATGTTTATGACCATAATACCATTTTGAATATGAATCAACTAAATACTATCCATAAAAAACATGGATTACGTATCCAAGCATATAAAGTAAAATGAATTAGTTAACACCCGAAACGATGTTCCTACTAAAATATTACAAACAAATCAATATTATAAGATCATATATGATATCATAATTATGTATATGATTCTTGTATAATTTAATAACAATTATTTAACTATTATACAGGAGGTTAACATACTATCGACTAAGGAAAACTACAAGGTAAGTGTTAATTTCAAAATCTCTTTATTATCCAAAGTTGTTTTTACGTAAGTATCTACCGGGACATATTTATTATCCATGTCCATGTTTCATAAAAGAGTTTTCAAAGGGATTCTTTTGAAGGGAAGTTTTTACTAAAAAATCATATTAAATGTTTTAAATATTTATTCTTCTAAACCTTTCTCATTAATTTCCATGTTTTCAAAATGGTTTTAAGGATTTATTTATATAAAATGAATGTTTTAAAATGTTAATTCCTTTCAAAAGTATCAAAGTGGTATAGGACACTTTGATTTAAAAATATCTTTTAAGTGACTTACTTTATAAATTATGTGACTTTTAAATGATTTCATTAAAAAGGGATATTTCTCTCAAAGATCTTTATTGATCATTTTCAACTATATCAACATCCTTTAAGGGATATTAATCTTGATAGAGGTTGATTTGTTATGATACAAATCTTCAATACTATATTGAAGGTGTTGTGATATGTTTGACTATATATGTTTTATTTTTATACAATTCATGGTTTATGGATAAAGTATTGACATTTCGTATGCTAGTTTTAATATTAATGTTTATGTTATGTTCAAACCCTTTCATATGAGGAATGTATTGGACTTAGTAAGTGACGGGTGGAGCTTGATATAGCTCCTCAATTCATCGGTAGGTATCATGAGACAAACTAGTGTCTTGGCACAAGGACTTGACAAAATCTTATTTATAGTCTTGGTACAAGGCCTTTACTATGTGGTTATGAAGTCTGATATTATGCATTCCATCATTATGAAATTGTCTATTGATATTACATGTGATTATTATACTAGTATAATATCCATGTGAATAAGTAAATGGAATTATTTGATTTAATCTTTCCATATTATGATGAAGTTAAAGTTTAAAAGGATTATGTTTTAGTCTAATACATTTCCTTAAATGTTAATGCTTTTTTATGCAAGTTTCTTCTATATTGTTATCTTTACTGAGTATCTGAGCCCAACCCTTTCTATGTTTTAGTTTTCCCAGGATGTGAAGAAGTATATTATGAATGACCTATAGGGATACTCTAAAGGATATGAATGTGGTTGATGGAGACAATTTTTTTGTTATTTTTCATTTTATAATGTAATTTATAACTTATGAATGTATCTAGTACTTACATGGCTACTAAACAGGTTGGTCTTTCGGGATTTGATCCCTTGTGATCATGCCAATGTTATGTAATAATGCACCAACTCTGGCTAACTGGGGTCGGGGCGTTATAGTCAGTATCAGAGTAAGTTTAGTATAAACCTTGGAAGCTAGATTTAGAAAAACATTGATTAGAGAACATCACCCTAAAATAGAGTTTGAGGATTAGTAAAGAAGAACTTCCTAGAATTTTGGTAATGAAGAGATTTTGTGAGTTTTCTAAGATATAAATTCGTTTCTGGATACGAGTAGGTAGAGGCGGCTCTGGCACAGATGTACCTAGGGGTAAAACCCAAAAGACACTCTTTGAGATAGACTTGAATGGGAACTGGTGTACGACAACCGTCCTAGCTGCACTCTTGGTTACAACACTCCCAGGGGATATGATTAGGATAATTAACATTTTGTTTACAAACCATTATGAATGATTTATGAGTATATAACTTCTCAAAGAAAACATTTTTATGATTATAGATTATATTCATAAGCTGTTCAATTTATGTTAAGTGTTTTAAAAGTTTGTAATTATGCATTGTGATTCATAAATTAACTTGGTGTATGACATTGTTTAGAAATGGCACCCAGTAGATGGAATGAGAACTCTTGCAATACACATGATCTAAAGATTAAGAAGGATCATATCTTTCATGCTATTAATACAATATTAAGAAAGTAAATAGTCTCTCACGTATTATAATCATATGAAGAAATAGTATCATGTGTTAATAAGATAAGTAAATAATTCTCTAAGTTATTTGGATTTGAAGGGAAGAAAGAGAAGAAAGGGATGGAAGAGAGAAATATGGATAAAGGGAAGTGGGGAATGAAGGATTTTCCCATATGTGATAACTGTGGAAAGAAACACCTTGGTAAATGATTGAAGGTAATAGGAGTTTGTTATAAGTGTAGAGAAAAAGGACACCAAGTATGTGATATCAAGGGTAAGAAAAAGGTTTCAAATGTACAATGCTTCATCTGCAAGGAGTTGGGACACTACTTGAAGCAATGTACAAATCATCAGAGTATACCACAAATGATGTTATTGGATAATAATCAAATTATGATACTACAGAAGATGAAGAGGAATGATTATAATTCTTATGTTGTTATTAAAGTGTGGTGTCATTTGAATATTGTATTAATGGTGTACATGTTATAAGAATTATATAGTATAAAAGGATTGTATTGTTGTACTATTTCATTAAGAACTTGAGATTTTGTGGAACCAAAAAAAGTGACTCAATAACAGGTTAAATTTTTTGGAAAATATATGTTTGAGATAAAGATAAACCATAATATGGTTATGATACTAAGGTAGTTATTTTGGAATAATACATGATTGATTTTGATAAATTATATTGGATATTCTTGACTACCTTGAAACTGATTAATGATTTGTATATTTCATCATTGTTGGGGTTTATAACATTTTTTAATAGGAGTATATCCAGTATTCTATAAGTAATAAGTGAGAATAAATGTAATCAATAAGGTTTTATGGAATTTCAAGGTGTTAGAGTGCTTTAAAAGAATACATGATGAAGGTATTTACATGTTATTACATGGAAAAAAGGATCTTTATTGTGTTTACCTTATAAATTCTGGATTGTGAGTTTGGAAAGAAGTATTTTAGATAAGTCTAATGGTTGGAATCAATTAAGTTTTACATTTGATACTATTGTTAAGGTTAAATTATTTCTTGAGATTATTCTTGGATAGTCATAAAAAGGAAAACCCATAGGTCAGGCGACAACTCATCATGTCTGGCAAGGCTGTGAGACTTGAACCCGCAACCGAAGAGCGACAAAGGTGCATAACCTACCACTGGTCTACCTGATGTCCTGGTTTGTATAATTTAGTTTTGTTTTAAATGTTATGATAGATAAATTATAAATTCATTTTTTTGAACCCTATACGATTAGGATAAATATAATATTTTTGAATTCTATTATCTTTTGGAGTGAAAGATTATTTTTTGGTAGGAATTAGTTGAAAGATGAAACTCTACTTTTCAAATATATATATATATATTCCTATTATTCTTTGAATAAATTAATTCTTAAATTTTTGGAAATTTATCTTAAATCCAAAAATTTGTTATCTTAATACCTTATGTTTTGTTGAACCGATGATATTTTACATCATCTTAGATTGAAATATTTAAGTCCCTCAATTTTACACTTGTTTGTGATTGATAACCTCAATCACTCCCAATAAATATTTATGTTTTTCTCCAATTATGTGTCTCTAAAGTCCACCAATATTCTCCAAATCGAGATCATAATTTTATGGGGACTTTTTCATTTCCTTTTCCCTCTAATTAACACTAAATTTTATTAACCCAATTTTGGATGTGGGTCTTCCACAAAGGTATTTTTCTATTTTTAACCATTTATTTTCAAAGAACATTTTCAAATTGAAAGGATGAAATTTATTGAAGGAGGGGAGAATGTATCACCACAAGATTTCATAGTACTTTATCTCATTAAAGTTATTCAATAGCTTCGTTACACGCAACACTGAGTTTGAGCGCACCACAACTTACCAAACTGGCCGTTCAAAAAGTGGTTATGAATAGTATTGACTGCATTTTTAAACTTATACACTATATATAATTCTAACACCCATATTATTTGTTTCTTAGATATAATATAAGAATAAATTCAATTTTTTAGATAAAGGAAGTATTTTTCAAAAATGCAATTTTACTGCCTACTAAGGGTGAATTTTTTTAAAAATGAAATATCTGACACTTTTATATTAAATTTGACCAAATAAACTTCTTATTTATAAGTGGGACATAAAAATTTAGTTTGGATAAATTTTTTGTGTTTTTTCTGATAACTTTCATATTTTGATGAATAGTGAAAGATGCTAGATTTTAATTGAAAATAACTTTTTTAATCAAAATAATTTATAGTGTTAAGTTATAAATTTGAATGGTTTTGAATTATAATTAGATTATATTTTTATCATCTAATACAATTTAGGTCATTATAAGTAATTTCACAATAAAATTTACATAAATACATGTCAGCCTTTTGATAGTTATTACTATTTAAAAAACCCGTCTTTGGGTTTTGACAATGGGAAATAATTTTAAATTAATAAATTCAACTTATACGTTTTTAATTTGGTAAAATAGACTTCATTTTTGAATTTGTAATATCAAAATTATCTTAGGGAGAATTTTTGGTATTTTTCGGAAAACTTTTAATTTTTTTATGAATAGTGAAAACACTGGGTTATTATTTAAAATCGAATTTTTATTTAAATAATCATTTATTTTATTTAAATTTATTTTAAGTATAAATAGATACATAATACCTATATAATTTCAATTTAATTCATTGGATTCATTTTATAATAAAATTAGATGTATAAAAGTTTATTGAATTTTTTAATGTCTTTTACCCACCTTCTAGGAGCATTTAAAAATTTGCATAAAACTTAATTTTACTGCTTCTATGAGTTGAATTAAAAAAATCCAAAGAGACCCGGTTGACATTAGAAAGTAAAATGTGGTTCAATAAAATGAAAATAATTTTTAGTGAATAGTAACTTTTGACTTTTATATACCACGGTTAAAAGTAAATAGGGTAATTAAGGGTAAACATGATATTATAATTACCCTAACACATATCCTAATTCTATTGGATAAGTTTAATTCGACCAAAAACAACCTTATAAATAAAATATGATCCTTTTGGTCCACTTGTATTAGATTAGGACGTTTATTATTATTTTATTTAAAGAAGAGTTAAAAGTGTTAAATTCAATGTTTAATAACTAAACCATTTTTAATACAGGGTAACACAGAATAAAAATTCATATATAAAAATTCATTATAAAGATAAAAATATTTCCTAAATAATGGTAGTTTATTTATAATTTTTAGACATTAAATAATTTAATTTATTTATGAAACAATGTTGATGAAGTAATTACCTTATTAATGAAATATTAAAATAATTGATATTATAAATATCCAAATTAATGTAAATTGAGACTTCTGATGAATTAAAAAAAATTTATAGGTTAATATGACAAGTTAGGGTTAATTAAATAATTTTTTTTGAAGTAATCATGCGGTTATGATTTTTACAAAAACCAAATACTAAATAATGTCAAAATTGACATAATTTAGTTTTTAAAACAAATACTATATTATTAATTGATATAATATTACTAAAAATTTAAGGATCATACAAGGACTTAGATAAGGTTATATATATTAATAATGAACCACTTGGGGTTCACTTGGATTGTTATAGTAAGTTTATTAACCATATAATATAAAAATAGAAAGAGACATGGTAAATGTCAAACTATTTAACTAAGAGTTAAATCCAAAAGATGATGTTAATATGGTGACCTAAACCTATCTAAAACATATTTGTTGAGAGTTTATTGACTCATCCCCACCTTATCATCTAAATAAATTATTTTGGATCCATTATAAATAGAAAATGATTTATTATAAAATAATATTTCCAACTTTTCCTAAAGTGACCCTCACCTCTCTTATAAAAGGGTACTTCCCCTTCTCTTAAATTCACACCTCAAAAGCCATTTGTCTCATCCAACCCCTACCCAAATATCCTATAAACTATCCTCCCTTAGACTTAGAGGCCTTAATTTGATTATAAATCCAACCAATGGATCCCTTTTGATAAACTCAAAAGGAAACACCCGAAGAAGAGGTAATAATTTCACCACCCTCTTTCAAGTTATTTTCTTCTTCCACTTCCTCTTTCATTGTTGTTTCCATGCCAAAATAATAAATCCAGTAACTTATGCATAATTTTATGTTATTATAAATATGGTACAACCATATTCATTGTTCTATCCATCCTATAAATTACAATGTCACCATACGTGCGTGCGTACGGCTTACCGTCTCTATGTTGGGGTGTAGTTTGTTATTCAAACACTTCATTTTTTGGATGGGTATAAAAATGAGTAAAAATAATGTAAATAATAAATATAAAATTTTAATGATTCTGTATATATTATATACCATCCAATTACATATGATTTTACCATCCATATAATGATATTGTCGCTCGTACATACGTATGGATTACCGTCTCCACGAACGCGATGAGATTCATTCCCCATTGTAATCATTAAAGAATATTTTTTATTTTATGATTAAAAATAATGTTTATAATCATTATATACTTCTGTATATGAATAAAATACATCCTATAGATAACAAACATGGCTTATGCAACCAATCATATAAAGGAAAATGAATTAGTTAACACCTGAAATGATGATACTACTAAAATATTATTAACAAAATAGTATTATAAGATCATATATGATATCATAATTATGTATATGATTATTGTATAATTTAAAAAAAATTAGCTATTATAAATAAGGTTAACATACCATAAACTAAGGAAAAGTACAAGGTAAGTGTTAATTTCACAATCTCTTTATTATGCAAGTTGGTTTTTACGTACCTCTCTACTGGGATATATTTATTATCCATGTCCATGTTTCATAAAACAGTTTTCAAAGGGATTATTTTTAAGGAATTTTTTACTAAAACATCATTCTAAATGTTTTAAAGATTTATTCTTCTAAACCTTTCTCATTAATGTCCAAGTTTTCAAAAAAAAAATTAAGTATTTATTTATATGGACATGAATGTTTTAAAATGTTAATCCCTTTCAAAAGTTTCAAAGTGGTATGGGACACTTTTATTCAAAAATATATTTTAAATGAATTCCTTTATAAATTATGTGACTTTTAAATGATTTCATGAAAAATGGATATTTATCTCAAATATTTTCACTGATCATTTTCAACTATGTCAACATAATTTATAAGATATTATTCTTGATCAATGTTGATTTATTATGATAGAAATATTCCATATTGTATTAAAGGTTTTGTGATATTTTTGACTCTCGATGTGTTATTTTTATAACATTCGTGGTTTATGGATAAACTATTGGCATTTCGTATTCTTGTTTTAATACGAATTTTTATGTTAGGTTTAAACCTTTTCCTATGATGAATGAATTGGACTTAGTAGGTGACTGGTGGAGCCCGCTATAGCTCCTCGATGCATCGGTAGGTCTCATGAGACAAACTAGTGTCTTGGAACAAGGCCTTGAAAAAATATTATTTGTAGTCTTGGCATAAGGCCTTGACTATGTGGTTATGAAGTATGGAATTATGCATTCCATCATTATGAAATTGTCTATTTATATTACATGTGATTATTCGACTACTAGAATATCTATGTGAATAAGTAAATGGAATTATTTGATTTATCTTTTCCATATTATGATGAAGTTCAAGTTTAAAAGTATTGTGTTTTAGTCTAATACATTGCCATAAAAGTTAATGATTATTTATAAAAGTTTCCGCTATACTGTTATCTTTACTGAGCATCTGATCTCACCCTTTTCTATGTTTTATTTTTCCTCGGATACGAAGAAGTATATTACGACTGACCTGCAGGGATAGTCTAAAGGATATGAATAAGTTCAATGGAGACAATGTTGTTGTTGTTTTTCATTTTATAATGTAATTTAAAACTTTTGAATGTATCTAGTACTTATAAGGCTACTAAACTGATCAGTCTTTTGGGATTTGATCCCTTGTGATTATGCCAATGTTATATAATAATGCACCGACTATGGGTAACTGCGGTCGGGGAGTTACATAAAATCATAATTCTTTGTATAATCATATAAAATTAGTGTTATTTTCTTTATATTTTATATAATTTAATTTAATTCTTTTAAAAACAAAATGTGTTATATCCTCCCCCTTTAATAAATTACATCCTCGCAATTTAAAATTTATCTCAGTGATCAATGGTTAGACATTGAAAACAATTTTTTTTGTAAACCCACATCAAAGAATGATTAATAAGACATACACTTAAATAGAGAAAAAAAGGATTATCAAGGTTATCTATAATAACACATAATAAGGTTTCCAAATAGAATAACATAGGTGGAAATGGAGGAAATGTTTAAATAATTATAGACATTGATTGAGGTCATTGATCATAAACAAGTGAAATATCACTTGAAGTTAACAGAATCCAAACCATAAATCTTTCATGATCAAAAATACCATTGATTCATCATAAATGAAGGTACTATGATAATACCTTTGTTTTATGATCCTTTTTCTAGTGTACGGGAATTATCTTACCATATAGAATAAAAAAATATGGAAATATACTTGATGAGTATAATTACATCCTTTAATCAGTTTCCATGAAAATATCTTATTTTCTCCAAACTATAAGTATTAAAGATGAATATTTCATCCTTGAAACAATAAAATTCCACTTTCAATGGATCATATAACCATAAAAGAGAAAAAAAATATATTCCTTATATATTTAAACATTTACCAAATCCAAAATGGTTAGCAAATGGTATGATAATTAAACAAATTAAAAAACCTTCATACATTATTGAATAGTAATACCCAATGTTCAAACAAAATAATTCCATAAATTACTATTCTTCAAATTCTTTAATCATTTCCCGACTCAATTTAAAACCTAAAGATTAGAAAGATTTGTTCATATATTCTTCCAAGATAAATGAAACATTTTTCCTAAAATAAATTATCATATGTTTCGGAAATAAACATAATCATGACTTATAAAAATTTATACTAATCAGGACATCACATAGTCTAGTGGTAGGTGCTACACCCTTCGGTTATGGGTTCAATCCCCATAGCCTTTCCAAATGAGACAGGTTATCACTCGTCCTTTGGGTTGTCATTTTTATTCATTAAACATGAAGACAATTTCATACCTAATTAAAACATCATGCTGATCCTAGGGTTACAAATACATAAACCCAATAAAATGTCTCCAAAAATTTCATTAATCACTTTAATAACACATCTTTAAAATCCTCAATAGTGTGTCTAAGACATTGAAATTATGATCATTATTAATATTATAAAACTATGATGGTATCCAAAACTATTATGATAACCTAACATGAAAACATCATAATCTCCAAAGTTATTTAAGCCCAACTCTGATACCAACTATAACAACCCATAACATGCACTCCAGGATCTAATGAAAAATTATAAACCTTACATTTCCATCATTGATACCGAGTTTGGTGAACCAATTCTTTCCAATCAAAACTTTCATCATCAAAAATAAATATTGGATCACTTAAATACCCATGGAAATTTTAGGTTTAGGGTTTTATAGTATTAGGAACAACTCATATCAACTTGGATTCAAAAACATATAGTTCATAAAGATGAACATAATATCCCATTATAGTCAAATTTTCTTATTTCACATTAGGTCATCAATATAATCAATATCAAATCCCTTATTGACATAATTCACAAAACCTCATTCTTTATAACCTGGGGAAAATAAAATAGAAGAAGGGAAAGTCAAATGATCATTAAGGTTAAACATAATAATTAGAAATTGAATATCAGTAGTGAGCATAAGAAATGCATAAAGATCTGATGATATAGTTAGATTTCATAAAAAACATAAAATAACTTATGCCTATAAATACCTAGATCGTCAAATATGAAAACATGGTTGAGGTAGGAGTCATCTGAATCAATAATCACGATCCATGTGATATTAATCATTATTATATGAAACATTATAAATCCATATTAATCAATTAAAACCCCTTTTTATATCAAAGAGTATCATATTAATAAAACCATTTCAAAAACCTTTTAATTAGAATAACCAGATGTCTCATTTCAAGTATAATCATTACCCAATGAATAAGAGTTCTATCTAGGAGCACAAACTGTTTAATATATTATAGTCTTACCTATATCAATCTAAAGTACCCCATGTTAATATATAATATGATAAACTAGTGTTATCTGGGACACCCTATGATTATGTTGTAACAGTCTTACATAACACTATCTGGGCCACCCCATGCTTAGCTATAATGGACATACCTATCACTATCTAGTCTACCCCAAGTTTATATAATTTCCAAGAACCAAAACATGAATAATTTACATATTTCATCATAAATACATAGAAAAAATCATTATTACTTTTATAACTTGATTTAACAATGGAAAAGAATTGGGTTTCTTATTAATCACTCCGAAACATGATTAAAATATACAAAAGAATTTTTTTCTATAACCATATGTTTGAAACAAGGTTAACCCCTAAAAAATAAATAGCTTCCATACCAATCACTTTGATAATTATTATCCTATGTAAAAGAAATGAGTTCCATAATAAAATCATTGAAACAATCATTATCCATATAGAGAAAAAATGAGAATGGTATCAATACAAAATATTTCTACAGGAGGATAAGTAAAAACAAGGGTTTTTGACATTAATGAATGGAAATACCATTAAAATATCATTAAAATGTTTTTGAGGAAAATAACCTTTTCATTTTGAAAAACACTTTTCAGACCATAAAAAAATTTCAAAATATATTTTGAAGTAATTTTCATTAAAAATATACTTGTATAAATTCATAGTAAGATTTAAATAAATTATGGGAATTTATTCAGGTAATTCTATACAGGTTGTAAAGAACATTCAATTGTCACATTTAAAAGGTTATAAAATCTCCTTGTTCTGAATGAAACTAGAAGACTCCTTTAATTTAAAAAAAATAAAAAATAGGTAAAAATCTATTTAATAAATCATTTTTAAATGTTTTAAAAAATTAAAATATTTTTTAGCAACAACGTTTTTGGAAGAAAATAGATTTCCAACCGAAGAGAGAAATGATGATAAATTTTGATAAAAAAATCTAAAAAAATTGTGTTCCAAAGAGTAGAATTAATGGTAATATTACATTTAAATATCATAAAAAACCATATTATAATAAAATTAATAATTTTATTTATAGATATATCATAATATCTCATTATTATAATCATAACCATAAACACCCTCAATAAATAATGATATTGTAACAAAAGGCCCTTACCACTTTTGTAACATTGAATCATAATCTCCATGAAAGAGTAACATTAAATAAAACATATAATATCATGAAAATAATTATATTAAGGATATAAAATTTAAAAGGTAAATTATATAAACCTCATAAAAGAGGATAGGTTTAAAACATAACAAACGTCTCAAAGAAAGAAAATTGTGAAACAAAAACCCTTACCGCTTTGGTAATTTTAAAACTATAAACCCTATAAAATAGATATCATAAAATGGGTATATAATTACACATAAATTCAATTATAATATTAATAAAATAAATTCATAGGAATTATATACACCACACAAAAAATGATGAATATGGCATATATCTCATGGAAATAAAAGTGAGATGAGGAAAACATTTACCTTGAGTTTGATTCATCACGTGTGTATTTATTTTCATAAATAATGAACATATGTTAATTATTTACTTTCTTGAGATCCATTTTCAAGTGTATGATTAATTTTATTTACCTTATTAATAGGTTATATTAAATTAATTAATCATTAATGTTTAACTCAAATGTTTTGACCATATTCGGTTTATGTTTCGAAAATGAATTTGGTAGGTCAAATATAGTCAAAGGGGTCGTTATTTAAACATATAAAAAATAATAATAATTAAATAATTATCATATTTATACATCAATTATTATTTTAAAACCAATAATGTAATTTGGTTATGAATAATGAACTAACGTTATGATCGTGAAGATGGTAGGTCGTATGTATGCATGAGTAATGTTTTAATTTTCAATGACCATTATAGAAAGAATGTATATAGTATGTTTTATTTAAAGAGTTATAATTACATCATGAATACCATAATATTTATGTATATATAATTATATATATTATTCTTGTTATGTGGTGATGAAAAAAGAAGAATCATATCACATCGAGGAGGCGGTAGTCCACACATCCGTGAATGATGTTATCACTTTTTTAGTGATAGAAAATGTAAGAAAAAAATGATATATTAAATTTATATAAATACATCCATGTCATGAATATAATAATTATTTCATTTATATAAAATTTATTAATTATATATAACATTATTACCTTCCATTTAACATGTTAGTGAAAGAAAATTTATATCGCTTTGCAGGGAGGTAGTCCTCCATACACACGAGCAACGTTATCATATCCCTCATGGTATTAATTTTAAAACAAAATTATATTATATATGTAATAAATATGTATAATTATGTTATAAATATAATAAATATCATATATAAATATTATTTTCATCATTATTACCAACCATGATAGGTGGTAATGGAAAAACGAATGACATTATTTCATGAGGCGGTAGTCTGTTGTACACATGAATGATGATTTCGTAACCCATTTGATGGAAGTGTGTGTGTGTGTACATCGTAAACTTAATATAAAAAATATCTTTATATTTAGGTCAAATATGATATTATATAATCATGTTATATGAATAATTTAAGGTGTGGAGGAAGAAATAAAATTAAGACACATGTTGATGAAAGTTTCCTCTTCTACAGGTTACTCCTTTTGGTCTGCACTAAAGGCCTTCCTTGGTTATCTTTATATCAAAATTAAGGATTATATGATGATATTATGGAATTGAAGATGTTATTTGGTTAGTTATTTATTCATCCAAATTTATTTATAGGTGTGAATAAAAGAGGAGTGGTGGAGGCCTTTTGTATGTGGGGTGAGTAGTAAACTTGTAAATTTTTTAAAGAGTGAATTCTACTAATAATTTTTCATGTCAATTGGATGAAAGAATGAAAAAAAAATATCCTTTAAGGAATAATTTATTATTATTTCCAATCAATTGGTGATTTAAATTTCTCTTGGTCATTTTTATCCTTAATGGAATGCTTATCCACTAAGTAAAGTTGTTTTTACCCTAATCACTGTAATTAATTTTAATTGTCTTCACTAATAACATTGGTGTAAAATTAAGATTGAATTATTATAAATTATAAATTATTCTTATTCCAAAAATATAATACATTTTTAAAAATTAAATTCATATAAATGGAAATATTAAATTTAATATTGATCATGTAGATGTTTCAAAACAACAGATTCATAATAAGAGTATTTTTTTGAGGAAAATATGATTCTATATAATCTTTATGAGTAATATTATACAATTTTTGAAAATAAATTAAAATTTATTAATATATATTGTATTAATTTAATTTAAAACATTCCCCGTTATTTATTAATTTAATTATTTAAAAATGATAATCATTATTCACTTTTAAACTGTGTTTAGAAAAAAACAGTTTTTAAACCCAAAAACAAACTTATACTAAAAAATATATAAAGTTGATTAAAAGTAATTAAGTTTATTTTATATAACTTATGTAACATTAAAAAATATTAAAAACATATTGGTACTATTAAATTTCATAATTTATTGAAAATGAAATATTAATTACCAAAATTGGTATTTTTCAATATTCACTAAAAAATCAATATTTTTTGAAAAAGAACATAATTTCACCCATGGTAAATTCTTATATTCATCATAAAAATATTGAGTTTATTTTTTAAAATTAAGTTTAAAAAAGGTTTAATTTTTTTAAAAAAATAAGTGCTCTATAAAAAGGGGATAAAATTACTTTTTTGGAAAATATAATGTTTTAAACAAAAAAAATTGGATTTATCATGTGTAGAAAACACATAAAACAAATTTTAAATATTATATTGCATATATTATATATTAATTTTTTAATATAATATAATAGTAGTTATTTATTAATTTATTTTTATAAAGCACACTTTCGTTCATTAAAATAATTTTTCAGAAAAAGATTTCCTTTTATTTTCAAAAAGGTTTAATTTTCACTTCTAATTAATTAGTCACCAAGGAATTAATTATATATACATGTATAAACCATATTTTAATTATTCAATTATTCTTATTAATATCCTCCATTATAATGTTTACGTTATAATGGTAATATATATCATGGGACGTTTAATTTTGGTGTTGCATTTTGAACACACTATCAAACATAAAAATATTGGGATTGGGTGTAACAAAACCTAAACTAGGTGTTCCATGTAATATAAGATTTTGAAGAAAGTCATTATTCCATGCCTCATTATAAAAACTCGGGGTTGTGTTCCCTATATGCTATATAATATTACTTTAATCTTTTAAAAATTTGGGGGTTACATATATCATAATTTCTTTTGATGATATCAGAAAAGATATTGTATTTTATAAAAAAATTATTTTTTTACGATTCACCAAAAATTTATCTTTTTAATAAAATTTTCAAAATTTCACCATAATAACTTTTTAATATGGTTATTTTAAAAATTAATTTCATATTATGAAATTAATTTTTAAAAAATTATATAAATTAATTATAATATTAATTCCTTAAAAGAAATAAAAATAATTTTAGAAGAAAACATATTTTTTTAAGATTAAAATTAATTTACTAAAAATTATGTTATAATTTTATAATAATTTACCAATAATGTTATATTTATTAGGACCTGAATATTTATTTCCTAAATAATTTATTCCTATTTATACATTATAAATTAATGGCAAGGTTATAACAGTCACATTTAAATAATAAGATATTGTTGTTCATTAAAGCTCGATGTTGTGCATATTATATGCCATAAAAAATAGCCTTTCTTTTTAAAATATTTGGATGTTACGTCCCCCCTCCCACACCCTTAATAAATTTCCTCCTCCCAATTTTAACTTGGAATTGAAAGAAATGGTTTTTACTTTTCAAAATTCCTTTGTTGAAATCCCACATCATAAAAAGAATCAAAAAAGATTCCTTTTGAAAATAGAGAAAGGAAAGTATGAAGTTCACCTGAGATAACACATACTAGGTTTCCAATTTGGAAAACATGGATATAAAAACAAAATATAATGAATGTGGAATAATAAATATTCATAAATAACATGGTCATGTGAAATTTATCCATCAAAAAATTGTTAATTGGTGATAGGTTAAAAGGCCATTATTACTATGTAAGAAAAGTAGACAAGTAACATTTTTGTTTTAAAAATAAATTTTGTATAGTTGATAAATTATTTTACTACCCAAACTAATAAAACTAGTAAATATACTTACATGAAAAGAATAATTTCATCCTTTAATTAATTTCCACTACAAAAACATATTTTTATCCAAGATGATAATTCAAGAAGATTTTTTCATACTTGAAGAACTTAAATAAAATTTTACGGATCAAAAAATACACAAAATAATAAATATCTATTAATTATGCATTTAATTATTAATCAAAACCAAAATGGTTAGTACAAGATATGATAATTCTCTAAAATAATAGACCTTTATATGAAAAAACATAACTTTAGTATGAAAATTTCAACAGTGACACCAAAAGTTCAATATAGATCATTCAATAAATAAATAACATAAAAAATCCTCCAAAATTTTCTAGAGTAACATTGAATTGAGAAAATAATATGGGTTTGATAACATGTTCTTCCAAGATAAATTATATCATTTAACATCAATGAATCTTAAAGTATCAAACCAAAATGAAATTACTGTAATCACATAATATTCAAGATAAGATAATAATTTCCATAAATCACCCAAATCACCATAAGGTGGAATTACGATCATCTGGGATTTGAAAATATAATTCAACCTTTATTCCTCAAATGAAATTTCATAATATTTTATTTACCTTAATCATTTATGGTTCCCATAATATTTAATGTATTCAAAATAACATTCATCACTTAACACCAAATCAAGTTCTAATATAATTGTTATTTATTTGATATATTCCCAAAATGAAATTAATATTTATCCGTAAGATAGTTAAAATAAATAAAAAAATCATACTAAATAGTATATCATATGGTCCAGTGGTAGGCAAGACACCCTTGTCTCTATTCAGTTGTGGGTTCAAACCTCACGACCTTACCAAATGCGACAGTTTGTTGCCCAACCTATGGGTTGTCCTTTTTCT
Organism: Viscum album; assembly: GCA_963277665.1. Classification (NCBI taxonomy): domain Eukaryota; kingdom Viridiplantae; phylum Streptophyta; class Magnoliopsida; order Santalales; family Viscaceae; genus Viscum; species Viscum album. Next base: position 1,204,743,861 of record OY728159.1, on the reverse strand, counting down.
AATATAATAATTATTATAAAATTCCTATAAATGTGAGAAAATAACTTAATAATAACTTATATATATTAAATAAATTTTTTAGACTTAAATATTATCTTATACCTTTCTTTTTTCAACCCAAAATATAATAAAAATTAATTACCTAAAAAATAAAAGTCTCCAAAAATATCATTAGTTACCTTAATATTTCAAAACTTCAATCCTCAAAAGGGTTTTTTAAGAAACAGAAATTAGTATCAACCTTAAAGTTATAAACCCATGATAGAATCCATAACTATTAAGATAACCTCACCTTAAAACATCCTAATATATAATGTTATCTAAACCATGCTCTAATACCAACTATAAGGACCCAATCTTAATAATTACATATTGTATTGTTTTTTAACTAAAATTCACTTTCTTATAATTTCAAGGATATTTCTGGTTTAGTGTTTTATAAAATTATGGGAAACTCTTTCAAGGTAAACTAAAAAATCACATGTGGATACATATACTCAGTATCCATTTTTTCTACAAAAATAATATTGTTAAAATAAACCATGTTTTATTTACAATATAATTCTTCACAAGTTTCATCTTAACATAATAATTGTCCATACTCTTCATTAAACACTACAAAAAACATTTTAAAAATATCGGATGAGCGCAAAAAATATCAGTAAGGGGAATAAAATAAGAAAACTATTAGTCTAGTAGAAACCCATAAAAATTTCTTAAAAACATACCTTTTTTATCCAAAAAGGGAAACATATTTTCAAAAACATCATTATATTACCTTTTCAAGATAAAACAATTTCTATGAAAATGAATTAGAAGGAACATAAAAGTTAAGTAGGTAACTTGGGACATAATTTTCCATATAACTCTTATAAATGGAGTAACAAATATGGTCAACCTCCAACTCTAAAGTATCCAATGCATTGTATGATGCAACGTAACCAATCATCCTTGGTTTATCATGAAACCACCCATCATTAGTTAATAACATAATTACCCATCCATGGTTTATCATAGAACCACCAATCATTGGTTAATAATGTAACAATTCATCACCATAAAAATTTACCAGGAACCATATCATAATCATATAACATTAATTCTTGCATCATGAAAATATTCTCAGGGGAAATACTTTTTCATTTTTAAATCATATGTTCTAGAAAAACTAGGCACATACAAAGGAAAGAATTATTTCAAAATAACCATGTATACTTTTAAATAAAAAATAAAGTTATTATGGTGTGATTAAAGCAAAAAATCCTCTTATTACATATAATTTAAAAACACTCCTTTTGAATTTTATTAAAAAGAAACATTAAAAGGGGATTTTTTTAAAGTCCCTTATGTAAAACCTAAAAAAGATTCCTCTTTGAAAACATTTGAGAGAAAATAAAAAATTACATTTATAAAACATTCATTTTCATATAAACAAATTCATAATAATTATTTTTATAAAACAAGTACATGAAAGATAAATACCTATAAAATTGATATTTAAAACAATTAAAATGTGATTTTTTATTTGAAGACACCCTTACCTTAATCCTGAATTATCACATACATTCTTTATTTTCCTGGATAATAAAAATAGATTAATTATTTAATATCATTTTATCTATTATCAAGTTTAATATTACTTTAATTTTACTTATTACCATGTTATGACAATTAATTAATTTTTTAAGTCCACGTGAGATGCTTTGACGATATTCGGTTTATAAGTTCAAAATGGCTTTGGTAGGTTGACCAGGGTCAAATAGATCATCATTGAAACGTTTATAGAATAATATTCAGGAAATAATTATCAATTTTATACATTAATTATAATTTTAAATCCAAAAATGATATATGATTATGAAAAATGAACTACATAATAGTCATGGAGATGATAGGTCGTACATACACATGCGCAACGTTTTCATTTTTCAATGATCATTATAGAAAAAAGGTAAAATTTATTTTTTATTTCCATAATTATTATAATATCATATTTATAATATTTATTCATTAAATATACATATATATGTCATCCATGTGATGTGTTGATGATAAAATAATCACATCTCTTCGAGAAGGTGGTAGTCCACACATACACACGAACAACGTTATCATTTTTCTGTGCATGGAAAGGTAATAATGTAAGTGATAAATTATCTTTTAGAAATGATAAATACATCATTAATATAATATATAAATACTAATTATATCATTATAATCCATTATTGAGATACAGTGATGGAAAAAAATTACATCAGTTTGTAAGGTGGAAGTCAGCTGTACACACAAATGATTAATTAATTTTCCATTTTATGGAAATGGATATTGATATAAGTCATGTCACTAACATAATAACATATAATTATAGGGAATATAATTTATTTATAATTTTACTAAGTTTGGAGAATGTTTTAGGGATGTGTAATAACAAATAAAACCTAAATGTGTGATTAAAAATGATACATCTTCTTTAGAAAATCTCTTTTTCTTAACACATTGAGACCCAAAGTTTAGTGTTATTAATAAACTAAGACCACTATAAATTGGGAGGTATTGTAGGAAGGGATTTCTTATGGGTTTTTATTAACAAAATTGGTTTTCAATTGTGATAATAAGAGAATAATAGGTTCTCTTTTATAAGAGAGGGAAGCAGCATTCCTTCAATTTCTCAAAATACTAAAATATATTAAGGATTTTATAGAGAAAAAAACTTCCAAATGGCCTATAAATGAATATGGTATGAAATTTTCAATCATATATTATCCCCTTTTGGATTATATGATATTTTTATGATTTTTAAATAATTAAATTAAATATTAATTCCATAAAGAATAATTATTATAAAATTTGATACTATTCATTAATTTGACATTAAAATCATTAAGAAAACAATTAAATTTCTTTAAAAGCTAACTTATTATATCAAAAACATGTAAATGTTGTCTAGAATTGTTTTTTCAAATTAATTATATAAAATTATTTTTATTTCAATATTTTTAATATCATTTATATATATTTTTCCGTTAATTTTTTCATTATTGTATCATTATTATTCTAGAATTTCATGTAATTATTTATTCCATTAAAGTTAAAATTAAATTACCATGATTAATATGAATATTTTATATTTAAAAATAATATTTATTGTCAAAATAATCTTCTAGATAACCACATATTAAAAAATATTATAATTATTAAAAACAAGAGTGTGACAAGTTTGACTTTCTTTTAAATAAAATAATATTAATGTCATAATGTCAATCGAGTGTCTCTTAAAGGTCAAAAATTTCTCCCACGTATGAATATAGTTGAACGAAAAACATAAAATATAATTGTTTCAACTATTTGTATCATTTTATAGTAAATATCATTTCAATTTTTAGAGTTTTTAAAATAATTTTATTGATTTTTATTTTACATGAAAAAGAACCACATCAATGTTGCATAAGAATTAAAGGTAATTATGTCATATAAAAAAACTAAAAAAATTACTATAATAATAATAAACTAATTAATATCAATATAATAATTTATATTATTCCATTTTACTTATTTTATGTTATCCATTTCAAGATAACTAATTTAATTTGTTAATTTTATTTTTCTTGCCTTGCACAAGCATTGCCCAATCATTGGGATAATATTATTTATATTTAACTTGAAAATTATAAATTATTAGTCTAATTAATAATTTATAGATTATAGTTAATAAAAATATCATTCAAATACTTTCTACCACTCAATTATAAGATATAAGACTCTGAATTTGACTTTTCCAGTGTTGTGCAGGCACTACATCCGCACTGAAAATGATTTCCATATTTATCATGAAATAAATTATAAATTACATGTTTTAAAATTATTATTTTTATTATATTTATATTATAATATAATATAATAGTAATTATATAAGTTTAACAAGTTTTTATATCATAATTTTTTCTTGATGATGTCATAAAAGATACCATATTTTATAAAAAATAATATTTTTTACTATTCACCATAAATTTGTCTTCTTTAGAAAACTACCAATATTTCATCATATAATAATTTTTTTATTATTATTTAAAATATAAATTTAATTTTATCAAATATATTTTCTAGTAATTCCATAAATTAATTATAATATACATTCATGAAAGGAAATAAAATTCATTTTTGAAGAAAACACATTTTTTTAATATAAAAATGACTTTGCTAAAAATTATGTTTTCATTTTATAACAAGTTAACTATAAATTTATATTTATTAGGAAATATATATTTATTTAATAAATCATTTATTCTTATACATGCATTCCAAATTAATGGCTAGGTTATAACTTTCACATTTAAATAATAATATTTTGGTGTTTGTTTAAGCTCAATGTTGAGTCTCGTGTATGCCAAAAAAAACATAGTATTTATTTTTAAAATATTGGGATGTTACATTATCCCTATTTAATAAATTACATCCTCAAAATTTTAACATGGGATTGAAAACAAGGGTTTTGACTCTTCGAAATACCTTTTTGGAAATCCAACATCATAAAAAGAATCAATAAAGCTTCCTTTTGAAAAGAGAGAAAGGAAAGTATAAAGGTTGCCTAAGATAACACAAAATAGGTTTTTAAGTTGTAAAACATTGAAATAGAAGATATAATCTAATTCTCACAGATTTATATAGAGTGATAAATAACATGGTCATAAGAAATTTACACATCACATAATTATAAATTTGTGATGGGTTAAAAAGCCATTGATTACACAATAAGAAAAGTAAATGAATAATTTTTTTCTGTTTTTTAAATACTTTTTCTAAAGTTGAGAAACTATTTTATTACCTAGACTAATAAAATAAGGAAATATAATTACATCATAATAATTTCATCCTTTAATCAACTTCCACCACAAACACACCTTTATCTATAAACAATGAGTATTCAAGATGAATTTTTTATACCTAAAGCACTTGAATAAAATTATATGGATCACAAAATCCACAAAATAAAAAATATGTATTCATTATATATATTTAGGAATTAATAAAAACCAAATGGTTAGTATAAGATAGGATAATTCACCAGAAATAATAAACCTTTATATGAAAAAACACTACTCCATTCTCCAAAATTAAACACTAATACCCAAAGTTTGTCATAGATCATTCAATATATACTATAATTAGAATTTCTAAAAAATATTCTATAATAACATTGAACAAAAAAAATAATATGTATTTGATCACATAGACTTCCAAGATAACTCTTTAAATATAACATCAATGATACTTAAAGTATAATACAAAATTGTAATTACCCTAATCGCATAATCTTCAATATATACTAATCATTTCCATAAGTCACCCAAATCACCAAAAATCCTTGTTATGGTCATCTATGCCTCAAAATGATAATTCAGCCTTTATTCCTCAAATTAAATCCCATAATAATATATTTACTATATTCATATAGGATTCCCAAAATGTTGAAAATACCTAAAATAACAATAATCACTTAACAATAAATCAAATTCCAATCTCGTGGTTAACTATTATTTATATTTCCAAAATGAACCTAAACATTTTCCTTCAGATAGTTAAAATAAAAATCATTCAAACCATATTATCAAATAGTCTAGTGTTAGGTGATACACCCTTGTCTCCCTTTGGTTGTGGGTTCAAACCTGGTGGTATTGCTGGATGGGGTAGGTTTTCTCCCGACTAGTGGGTTATCCTTTTTCTAAAAAAATATTATAAAATTTCTATAAATATGATAAAAATCATTGAAAAATAGACTTAACATATTAAATAAATGTTTTCCCTCAAATATTATCTCACACCTACCATTTTTCATCCAAAAATGTAATAACACCTAATTACCTAAAAAATAAATTTCTTCAAAAATATAATTACTTACCTTAAAATTTCGTAACTTAAGACTAAAAAGGGGTTTTATGACATTTAACTTATGATAAAACTTAAAGTTATGAACCCATGATGTTATCCCTAACTGTTATGATTACCTCTCTTGATAATATCCTAATCTCCAAAGTTATCTAAACCCTACGGTGATACCAACTATAAGGACCTGACCTTAATTATTACATATTTTATTGTTTTTAAACTATAATTAATTTTCCTATATTGAAAATAATTTTTTTAGTTTATAGTTTTATAGAATTAGTAAAAACTCTTAAAACTTAAACCCATACATTTTCAATAGAAACTTATACTCAGAATCTATTTTTTCCGCCAAACAATGATTTCTAAAAATAAAACTTGTATTATTTTCATGATAATTCTTCATAATTTTAATCTAGACCTAATTATCATCCTTTTTCTTCCTTAAACCCTATAATTTTTTTAAAATGTGGTATGGGTACAAAAATCTTGGTATGAGAAATAAAAAAAATAAAATTATCAGTCCAGTAAAAACCCATAAAATCATTTTTCTTGAATAAATGCCTTTTTACCCAAGAAAGGAATCATATTTTAAACATATCATTATCTTACAATTTAAAAATCAAACAATTTCCATGAAAAGTCATTAGAGAGAACATAAAATTAAATTAGGTAACTTGCACTACCACAAAACTAGGCAAGGCCAGCGCCACCCCTTTATCAGCAGTAACGAAAAAGCGCTCAAAGGGGGGGGGGCATTATCAGCGCTTTTTTAGTAGCGCTGATAAAGGGGGGCCTTTATCAGCGCTTTTTTTAAAAGTGCTGATAAAGGGTCGACTTCAAAAAAAAATTAAAAAAATATATTAATATATAAATATATATGTATAGTTATATTAATATAAATATAATATATAATTTTTAAATATATTTTAGATAAGTATAAATGTACATTTACACTTAATATACTTAATATATAAGATATTTAGTGAAAAAGGATTCCTAATAAATTAAAAAAATATTTTTAATTAATAATTTGATCATTATTATGGAGTAATAGTCATTTAATAAAAATTTGAAGAATAAAAAAATTAAAAAATTAAAAAAAGATCCAAAATATGTTGCAAACGCAACTCAAACTTCAAACTGTCATAACTTTTGATCTGGGTGTCTGTTTGAGCTCTACCACATATCAAATCGAAGCCTGCGACGAGCTCTATGTCGCTGTGACAGGCGGAACCCTGGTCAAGAATTTTTGGAGGCGACAAGAGGCCCAGAAGGTTTCCAAAACTGATTTTTTAGTTAGGGTGCCCAGATTTTTTAACATTTTGTGGATTTTAAGACTCGTTTAAGGGGGTATTATTAGATTTTTTTGGTGGGGACTGAACTTATTCCAAGGTATTACATTCATATTGATATTATGTCTTTGAAATTTTAACGTTTTTTTATAATTAATTGCTATTTATAATCAAATATATAACTATATGTATATATTTTTAATATATTCGCACCTAAAAATTAAATTTTTTAAATAAATAATTAAACATATTTACATATAAAATATACTAGATTTATCTAAATAATAACTAATATCCATTTTATTTAAAATACCAATATATGAATATTTATATAACTACTATATATTAATATAACTATATATATATATATTTATATAACTATATATATATATTAATATAACTATATATATATAATAATATAACTATATATATATATATATATATATTAATATAAATATATAATACTGTATGAATAAATATAAAGAAATATATATATAAATAAATAGATATATCATGAATAAGAGAACAAATCAATATAGGGTAGTGGCAAAGGCTTTAGGTGCGTATGGGGGAGGTCTCGAGATCAAATCCTGGTGGAGGAAAGGGCGCGCGCGCAAGGGTGATTTAAAGGGCTAGCACTGATAAAGGGTGTAGCCGGTGCGGGCGGGCGCTGGATATGCGGGAAAGCACTGATAAAGGAGGGCTCAAGCGCTGTAAAAAGCCCCCCCCCCCCACGAGATTGGTAGTATTTGTTTTATTTTTTTATTTTTTTTATTTTTATCAGTTCTAAAAAAAGCGCTGATAAAAGGGGGCTTTTATCAGCGCTGATAAAAGGGGTCTTTATCAGTGCTTTTTGGAGCGCTGATAAAGGGGACCCCCCCCCCCTTTATCTTCACCGGCATTATCAGCGCTTTTTCTAGCGCTGTTTATGGCCATTTTTAGCACTGATAAAAGCCATATTTTTAGTAGTGTTTGGATATCATTTTCCATATCACTCTTACAAATTTAATTACCAATATGGACAACATCCAACTCTATAGTGCCTAATGCATTGGAGGTTATAACATAACCACCCATCCTTGGATTACCACAAAACCACCCATCATTGGTTAATAATGTATCCACTCATCCTTGGTTTATTACAAAAACATCTTTCATTAATTATAATAGAACCATCCATCATGACAAATAATTCCCAAGAACCATATAATAATTATATAACATGAGTGCTTTCATCAAAAAATATTCTTAAGGAAAATAACATTTTTATTTTAAGTTCACATATTTTAGGAAAACAAATCATATACAATGTAAAACATTTCCTTTGAAAATAATAATGTATACTTGTAAAAAAATCAAGGTATTAAAGAATCAACAAATATGGAAATCCTCTCGTTCCATAAAACATTAAAAAAATCATTCCTTTTGAATTTTAAAAAAAAATTAAGAGGATTTAAAAAATTCCCCTACATAAAACCAAAAAAAATATTCTTTTTAAAAAAATTAGAGAAATTTGAAAATTATTATTTTTAAATTTTATTTTCAACATAAATGAATTCATAAAACTCATTTTAAATAAACATGGTCATGATAGAGAAATATTTAGAAAAAAAATATTTAACACATTTAAAATTAGATTTTTTAAGTTAATGGGTCCCTTTCCTTGAGTCTGACATGTCATGTACATTCTGTATATTCCTGAATGATTAATATAGGTTATGTAATGACCCCCTCCCTCTAAAAATACCTCTTCTAGTCTATCAATGATGAAAGGTAGATAATGAACCTTGAGCCCCGCCTCTACGGGGCCTTGGGTTGGCGACTAGCTTCAAGGGTGTACTGATCTCACAATATGGGAGGCATTACCCTTTATAAGAAACAAGATCTGGATTAAGGATGAATCACGCAAAACAAATCCAATATGTGTCATAAAATTGAAATCCAAAAACTATCCCATAATGCATGTATAAATAGAACTGATACAATAAGAGTCCCCAAAGTAAATACCAAAAGTAAAGCTATGTAGCAACACATCAATTGTCCAAAGGTCTGAGCTAGTGATGCCTATCCTAGTCCAAAAAAATCCTTCTGAAAACCTAAAAGTGGATTTATATATGTATGGTGAGCATATAAGTATACTTAGTAGAAAAACTGAAGTCTCTCATACACATGTGATAATAATCCCTCTGTGAGAAAACAACAAAACCAAGTAGCACATCAACAGGTATAATATCCAAACCCAACCTCATCAAGGCATGCTCACCATGTAACGAAAGTCAAGTAATATAATATAAATCAAATCAATGATAGGGTACCTCGAACCACTTTCCCACTAATTAGATGCTCTCACGCCCCAAGGGTAATTTTCATGGTGCTCCCACCTCTTCTGAATATACCACATCACATACCGCCAGCACACACATGTGCCATATACCACTACACACCCCACTTGTACCAACTTGGGCCTCACAACACGTCCCACCCACACAAACCTGGTCCTCACAACACATCACATCTCATCCTCAACAAAACCTAGGGAATCACATCACAACTCATCTCAAAGACACTTAGGAATCCAAATCATAACTCATCCAGAAGACACCTAGGGCACCACATCACAACTCATCCCGATGACACTTGGGACACCACATAAAAACTCACCTGAAGAAACTTTGGCCATCATCACCAGAAAGATGGAGCAGGGAAGAGCGGGTGGCCATCCATCCATCATCCCACTGAAATTTTGGGAAATACACCCCCACGTGAGTATGCGGGTGTTCGGCACAAAGTACTCAATGTGGTTGGGGTATGAATAGAAAAAACAAGTAAAAATAACGGTGTATTTATATTATCAAACACTTTAACCCAACGTATGGGTTCTCAAGAAAAAAACTAACTCACAAAACATTAATCTTTTCTACCACCTCTAAATACAATTATTAGGATCTACAAACATCATTCCATAAGGTGAATATCCTAATAAATAAATGTGGCTTCACATTACCCCTATGTTCAACACCCATTCATTTCATTATATATTATCAACCATGTTTAATCACACAACTATAGTTTTAAATATCTTAGTATCCACTTCCATTTAATTAACAAAACAAAACCAAGTCACTCCAAACTTTATCAAACTTCATTCATTCCATCGATACTCGGGGAACTAAGAAACATAGAAACAGTTAGGGTTAATTAACTCACTTCACATTAAAGTCACATCATACCATGACCTCTAGATTTGGGGTGATTCTTTCTTCATATTATCAATGGAAAATAACCCATGACAATCACAACCATACTTCATCAAATTCATCCCTCCCAATCCATCATTCCAACCAAAACAACCCCCAACTCATAACCACATCTAGTAAAATAACAAATCACTACTAAAAACTGATACCCTATTACTTAAACATACCACACCAACTACAACCCCACTACACATCCACATGTCATCCACTTCCCCCTTACACACAAACCAAAAAAATTCCAAATGTAACATCACATCATATACTAAGGAAAAATCATTTTTCAGTTTTGATAAGGCATCCCTTATTTAATTCCATTGGTAAATTCATGGGTTATCATAGAAACAGTATGACCCTGGGGCATCCGTTTATTAGTCGAGTGTATATAGTTTACAATTTTAATGAACATGAATTCAACGGTAAACAAATAAAATTAATTCAAAAACCATTATGTTAACAAACAATTACCCCCAATGACCACAATTTTTAATGGATATTTAACCCATACAAACCACAATATCAACCAAAAACAAATAACAAACCAAGATCATGCATTACATTTCCCAACCCCCCATATATTGATCTTAAACCAGTTCAATTGCATTCATTAATATGAATTCAACTATCTTCACAAAGGAAAAAATCCGTATACCCATCCCACATTATGCAAAATTAAGTAAGATGAAGGAGAAACCTACTTGGAAGAAAAGACTATTGGAACGTCTTGATTTCACCAAATCATGGGCGTGCATGCAGAAGAAAAAACTCCAGGGAAACATGAAAAATAATCTACAACACTTCACTTGAATTCTATGGGAAGAAGGATTGGGGGCATCTCATAGCAAGAGGAAACAAGAATTAATGGACAAGGGAAAAGATATATCAACTTTTGGATGATAAAAAGAGCCAAAGGTTTAGATAAAATTTTGATTTTCCAATAAAAGAATATCTGGTCAAGATCATTCATTTTGACCAATTAAAATCCCCATACTCTTAGTAAATTTAAATATAGGATTTATGGGTTTTGAATCAGTGGCAAATCCTTTTAAATAAGGTATTGAAATTATTTTACATGAAATAAAGGCGTCAAAAGGGTAATACTGGTAGAATCTAGAAACACTGTACAGAAGGAACCACCAGATGAGGCACCACCGGAAGAGGCACCGTTGGAAAACAAACCTTTAGACAAGGCACTATTGGATGAGGCACCATCGGTTGAGGCACCGTCAGGATTAAACAACTAGCACCATCAGTGAGACAACATCAGGAGAGACACCACCAAACCAGACACCACTAGATAAGGCACCATTGGATGAGGCACCACTGGACGAGCGACCACTAGCGATCCACTTCCAGCGAGCGACTACCAGGGTGAGACACTTCTAGTGCGAGCTTCCACTAGGGTGACACCGTTAGGGTGACACAGCCAGGGAGATACCTTCAGGATAACACCGCCAGGGTGACACCGTCGGGGTGACACCGCTAGGGTGACACTGCCAGGGTGATACTACTAGGGTGACACTGTTGGAAAACTTTGAAAAATTATAATTTCGCAAATTGTTGAAATAAGTAACCATGACTTCCTAGTACACCTTAATCACCATATTTTCCACCAATTAATGGGTTTTAAAGGTCCGGGAAATTATATTAGATAATCTCAAACTATTATCCCCTCAAGAATTCAAAACCAATCGGAAGGGAAATAGAGGAATGGACCAAACAACCATCCCTAGAGATACCTCTCAAAGTTCCTATCACACTTGAAACACAATTGTGGACTAAAAACATCAACATTTATCCACCCTTCATTGTTCAAAAGCTAGAGTGGAAACCTCTAAACCCAAGAAATCCTCCTCTAACATCTTCCAACTAGGACTTTGTCTACATAAGTGTCGACATGTCTACCCAAACAACCAAAAAACACACTACATGAACACAATAACCATGTTATCCTAAACATAGAATAATGGAATCTCATTCTCCATGTCAAGATACTATCTGATCTGGGTGGCACTAAATCACCCACATGAGTTTAATCACATCACAGTTAATGCACCTAGATTAATAATTAGTTACTCCAATTTTCATGCATCAAGACATTTTCATACATCAAAAAAAGGGGAAATAGCTCATCTCATAATCAATAAGGTTCAAACATTACATAATAAAGCAAAATAGAATAAGTAAAACTCAAAACAGAGCTGGGTATTGGGCACACGTTTGTGTCTCTCATTCCCAAGTACTCTCCTCTTGGACAGCATTCCTCCACAATACACAAACCAAAGAATGGACTATCCATGTGGTGCCTTCTATCAATGATCTTATATCTCTACTGGCTACTCCACAAATGTCATGTCATCCTCTATATCTAAATCTCCCAATTCAATGAAATGTGAGTCATTATGAAGATACCAGTGAAGATGAGAGATGTGAAAGATGTCATGGATTCTCTCCAACTATGGTGGCAACACCAACCAGTATTTCACCTTGCCAACTCAGTCCAACACCTCAAAGGGCCCAATAAACTGGGTAGAAAGCTTAATTCCTCTCACAAACCACTATCGGACACATGAAGGGGAAACCTTAAAGAACACATGGTCCCCAACCTCAAACTCCAAGGGCCTTCTACTGTGATCAGTATAATACTTTTTCGGTCCTACTCTCTTTTATTCCTCTCACGAACAATCTGAACCCTTTCTGTCATGCTCTGCACCACATCAGGACAAAAAATAGTTGTTTCCCCAAACATCTCCCAACACAAAAGAGTAAGAAATTGTCTCCCATAAAAATCCTCATATAGTTCTATGCTAATAGAATAGTGATAGCTAATATAATAAGAAACTTCCACCAAGGGAAGGTGTCATACCCAATATCTACCAAAGTCCAAGATGAATGCCCTCATCATATCCTCCAACGTCTAGATAGCCCTTTCTGATTTTTAATATGTATAAGGGTGGAAAGAAGTGGGGAGGCGTAACTAAGTGCCAAAATCATGCTACAATACCCTCTAGACTCATGAGGTAAACCTTGTGTATCGATCTAAGACAACATACCTGAGAACCCCATGAAACTGTACTACTTAATCCACATACATCTTAGCCAAAGCATCCACTACGCCTGATTCCTTGGTCACTAAGAAGTGAGCTAATTTCATTAAATTATCTATGCTCATCGAGAGAGTATCACAACCTCCCTGATCTCTAGGTGACCCTATGATGAAATCCATTTATATTTCATCCCATTTCCACTAAATAACATCCAATGGATGTAAAAAAACCAGTAACATGATCCTCAACCTTTACCTTCTAGAAAACCAATAAATTTTCCAAAAGTCCACCACTTCCCGTTTCATCATGGTCTACAAAAAATGCATCATTAATCCACATTACATCTAATAAACTCCTTGTTGTACCACCAAAGTTGAGTTATGAAACTCAAGAAGAAATCTATCAGGAATCACCACCGAAATAAACAAAATCCCCTGAAACAACATCAGGTTTTGACCATCTTCCGACCATCCCTCTAGATCATCACCATGGACAGTACAATCATTCATCACCTCTGCCTCTGAGTCTCCCCACTGAGACTCCTCCACCTAATACATCATATAAGACAACACCACCATCATAAATAGATATCCTTTACCGCCATTCACTCTTGAATCTAAGTTAAAGGTTTCCAACTCTTCTATTTCTCTATAAGAATATACAGATTCCCGAACAACCTCCTTTTGTGACTCTATACTCATAGAATCGGCCATGAAATTCCCCTTTCATGATATATAGAAAATATAAAAATCATAGTCCTGAAGAATCTCCATCCACCTCCACCATCATAAATTCAGTTCATGTTGGGAAAAGATATATCTCAAGCTCTTGTGATCTAAGATGCCCAAAAAGCACTTCCTAATGACGTAATGATGCCACAACATCATCACAAACACAAATACTGTGATCTCCAAATCATGGGTGTCATAGCTATGCTAATGAGTAAGTTAGAACCATAAGAGATCACCTCCCACTATTGCATCAGCATGCATCCCAATCCTAGATGGGAAGAATCTTAAAACACTTCAAACACTACCCCTTCCTTGGGAAACTAGAGAATGATAGCACTAACCAACTTCCCCATAAAGTAACCTAATGCTACCTGACACTGATCACTACACAAAAATCATGGTCATTCCTAGTTAATGTCATAAATGGTTCTGAAACTCGAGAGAAATCGGGTACAAAACTCGAATAATATCCTAAAAGACCAATAAAAATAGGAACCTCTGCCATGTTATTGGGTGATTCTCAAGAAAACAAATGCCTCAACCTTAAATGGTTCTACTACTACACCCTGTTGTGACACCACATTCCCAATGAAATTTGTCTATCATGTCCATAAAATACACTTATAAAACATTACATAGAGTTGGTGGTGTTATATTTAACACCCCAAGCTTCTACGGTATGCTTATCTTTGAATAATGCAATAGCGTGTGTTGTATGCAACATCGAGTTCTAACACACACCACAACCGATCAAACTAGCCGTTATGAATAGTAATACCTAATTTTTGAAATTTTATAAATTTTATCTCTCATAATGGACTTCATTTTTGGATTTGAAGTATCTAATTTAGCCTAAGGTGAAATTTTGGTACTTTTCGGATAACTTTAATATTTTGATGAATAGTGAAAATTACTAAATTTTAATTAAAAACAACTTTTTTAGTCAAAATAATTAATAGTGATAAATTATGAATTTGAGTGGTTTTAAAGTATAATTAGAATATATTTCTACCATTTAATACAATGTTGTTCATTGGACAAAATTTCACAATTAAACCAAACATAAACAAGTATCAATCTTTTGATAGTTATTATATCTTAAAAACGCGCTTTTTTTTTACAGTGGGAATTAATTTTAAATTAATTTCTTCCACTTCTGTGTTTTGAATTTGGAAAAGTGGATTCCATATTTGGAATCAGGATGTTCAAATTGTGTAAATAGGTAACTTCTATTTTTAGACATTTAGAATAATTACTTCGGTAAATATTTTATTTACTATGGTTAAAGGGTAAATCCGGTAAATAAGGGTTAAAAAATAATATTATAATAATAAACAATTACCCTAAAATGTGTCCTAACCATATTTGTTGATACATGTCCGACCATGGGCATCTTTGGGTCGATTTTGGGACCCCATGGTGCCACTTGTAAGTGATAGAGACACTTTATTTTAATTAAGTTAAAATGAATACAAAAATGACACAAGCATATATCTTTTCGAAAAACAATTTTTACATAGGGTTATATATATTGGATTTTAGACTATAAATATTAATTAGAAATATAACAAGATTACCTACATAATTATATTTTATTTATAATTTTTAGATATTAAATAATTTAATTTATTTATGACACAATGATGATGCAGGAATAACCATAATAGTGATAAATTAAAATAAGTGATATTATAAATACCCAAATAAATATAATTTGAGACTTCTAATGAATTAAAATAATTTTATAGGTTAATATGATATGTTAGTAGTGACTTAAGTAACGTTTTTCGAAGTAATCATTCTTTTATGAGGTTCACAAAAATCAATTATTGAATAGTGTCAAAATTGACATAAAAGAATTTTTAAAACAAATATTATATTATTAATTCATATTAAATTCCTAAATATATAAGGTTTGGCCAAGATACTTATATCATGATAGGTTTATCATTAATGGACCACTTCGGGGTCTCTTGGATGTATATAGTAAGTTTATTAACCATATAATATAAAAATACAAAGAGACATTGTAAAAGTGAAACTAATTAACTAAGAGTTAATACTTAATGATAAGGTTAATATAGTAACCCAAACCTGTATAAATTCTATTGGTTGAGTGGTTTTCGACCTATTCCCACCTTAACCTTTAAATAATACACTTTTGAGTCATTAGAAACCGAATATGAATTTATTATAAAATAATATTTCTATCTTTTCCAAAGGTGCCCCTCACCCCTCTTATAAAAGGGCACTCTCCCTTCTCATTAACTCACACCTTCAAAGCCTTTTGGCTCAGACAAACTCTGCCAAACTACTCTCTCAACTTCCCTCAAATCATCCTAGAGGCCTTCATTTAGTCATAAAGCCAACCTAAGAGCCCTTTTGATCAAATCAAAAGGAAGAACCCGAAGAAGAGGTAATGATTTCACCACCCTTTTCTGAGTTCCTTTATTCTTCCACTTCTTCCTTATTTGTTATTACCATTATAAAATAATAACTCTAGTGTCTTATATATACTGTGGTGTTATTATAAATATGGTATAACCATGTTCAGTATTATATCCATCCTTTGAATAACATGTCATCATACGTGCGTACGTACGGCTGACTGTCTCTACGTCGTGGTGTAATTGTTATTTAATAAATTATTATTTCGATGGGTATAATAATGATGTGTAACTCATGTAAATAATAAATATAACATGATAATGATTCTGTATATATGTTATACCATTCAATTATATATTATTTTAATGATATTGTTGCTCGTGCGTACGTACGAACTACCGTCTCCACGAACGTGATGAGATTCATTCTTCATCGTATCCATTCAAGTATAATTCTCATTTGATGATTAATAATAGTATCTAAGGACTTGATATCATTATGGATATGATTAATATAAAACCTATCCACGAAAAACACAGCTTACGTAACAAAACATATAAAATATAACGAGTAAGTTAACACCCGAAACAACGATAATACTAAGATATTATTAACAAATCAATGTTAAAAGATCATATATGATATCATATTAATATATATGATTCTTGTATAATTTAATAACAATTATTTCACCATTATACAGGAGGTTAACCTACCCCAACCAAGGAAAAGTACAAGGTAAGGTTTTATTTCCCAATCTCTTCATTATATGAGGTTGTTTATATGTAATAATCTACTGGGATCTCTTTATCATCCACATCCATGTTTCTTAAAAATGAATTTCAAAACATTTTTTCTATTTACTAGAATATGGGTTAAAGTCATTTATACCCTTTTTTGACTTTTTATAAGAGGTTTATAAAGTAATCTTTCTATCTTTTTCCAAACAAGGTGCTTTTTAACCTTTTCGACGAAATTAAGGTAAGAATGTTTTTTTTAACTTATATGGCGGTTGAGGCTATTTTCCGCCGTTATAAAATCGTCGAAGCTTCCCTTACAAGATTATAAGAATATTTTCAAAGAAAATGTTTTATTTTATAAATATATGACTCTTAAATGATTTCAAAATAAAAAGAGATATTTCTCTAAAAAGAGTTTTGATTTCATCTATGTCGACATCCTTTGATGGATTTTACGCTTATTTGAAGTTGATTTATTATGAAACAAAACTTCTATATTGTATTGAAGGTTTTGTGATATGTTTGACTATGGATGTGTTATTTTTATACCATTCATGGTTTATGGATGAAGTATTTACATTTCATATGCTAGTTTTAATACGAATGTTTATGTTATGTTTAAACCTTTTCATATGGGAATGCATTGGACTTAATATGTGACGGGTGGAGCCCGCTATAGCTCCTCGATGCATCAATAGGTCTCATGAGACAAACTAGTGTCTTGGCACAAGGCCTTGACAAAATATTAATTGTAGTCTTGGCACGAGGCCTTGGCTATGTGGTTATGATAGTCTGGCATTATGCATTCCATCGTTATGAAAGCGGTTATTGATATTGCATGTGATTATTCAACTAGTAGAATATACATGTGAATAAGTAAATGGAATTATTTCATTTTATTTTTTCCATACTATGTTGAAGTTCAAGTTTAAAAGGCTTTTGTTTTAGTTATACATTGCCTTAAATGTTTATTCTTATTTACGAAAGTTTCCGCTATATTGTTATCCTTACTGGGAATTTGAGCTCACCCCTTTTTTATGTTTTATTTTTCCCAGGATGTGAAGAAGTAAATTATTAATGACCTGTAGGGATAGTATGAGGGGATAAGAGTGTGGAATATGGACACTATGTTGTTGTAGTTTTCAATTTTATGATGTAATGTAAAACTTCATGAATATATCTAGTGTTTCCAAGGCTACTAAACCAATCGGTCTTTCGAGATTTGATCTTTCTTGTGATCATGCCAATGTTATGTAATAATGCACCGACTCTGGGTAACTGGGGTCGGGCATTACAGTTGGTATCAGAGGAAGTTTAGTACAAACCTTGGAAGCTAGATTTAGATAAACTCTGATTAGAGCACATAGACCTAAGATGGACTTTGAGATTAGTATATAAGAACTTCCTAGAATTTTGGTATTGTAGATATTTTGTGAGTTTTCCGAGCAATACATCCCTGTCTGGATATGAGCAGGTAGAGGCGGCTCTGGAACAGATGTACCTAGGGGTAAACCCCGAAAACACCGCTTTGAGCTAGACTCGAACGGGAACTGGTGCACGACAACGAGCCTTGCTGAACTCTTGGTTATGACACTCCCAGGGGATATGCTTAGGATAACTCTCATTTTCTTTACAAATAATTATGAAGGGTTTATGAGTATATACTGCCTCAAAGAAAACATTTTTATGATTATGGATTATATCCATAAATAGTTCAATTTATGTTAAGTGTTTTATAAGTATGTAATTATGTATTTTGATTCATAAACTGATCTAGTTTATGACATTGTTTAGAAATGGTGCCTAGTGGAAGAAATGGAAACTGTATCAATGCACGCACTCCATATAGGTATTTCCCTCCTGCTCAAGATAATTATAGTGGAGTTGGTGATGCAACTGGTGCCGATCAGCTAATCACCATACTGGGACAACTTACTCAGGTTATGAATAATAACCTTATCCGTATGGAGAACCCTAATCCGCAACGTGGAGGATCAATGTTAGATCGCTTTATGAGTCAACAACCACCAAAGTTCAATGGGATTACATATCCCTTAGTATCTGAGCAATGGATAAATTCTCTAGAGAAAATATTTCAGGCTTTGGGTAGTAGTGAAAGGGAAAAAGTTATCATGGCAGTTTACCGCCTTACCGGAGATGCTGATCAATGGTGGTCATTGATTCAAAACACAAAGGAAGATGATGAAGTATCAAATATGGAATGGAGGGAGTTCAAAGATCTGTTTTTAGAAATATACTTTCCTCGTGACCATCAAGCAGATATGGAAAGGCAATTTCTGAGTCTGAGAAAAAAGGAGGATGAGAATGTTGCAAAGTATGAGGCTAACTTTACAAGGTTATCAAGGTATGCTGGAGATTATATACGTAACCCAAGAAGTAAGATTGATCGTTTCTTTTATGGGATAAAACCATTTCTTTGTCGAGCATTAGTCTCACAATCCTTCTCGTCGTACGAAGACATTGTCTCATGTGCTATCAAAACAGAAAAGGAATTCTCTAAGTCTTATGACTTTAAATAAAAGAAAGAGAAGAAGAGATCTGCTGATTAATCTGAGAATGGAAATAAATGGAAGAAGGGAAAGGTTGAATATCCATCTTGTGGTAAATGTGGGAAGAAACACCCCAGTACTTGCTTGAAGGGAATGGGTGTCTGTTACAAGTGTGGTGAAAAAGGCCACCAATCTCGTGAATGAAAATGGAATAAGGAAGTAACCAATGTTCAATTCTACAATTGTAGGGAGATGGGACATTATGAAAATGAATGTCCTAATCGTCAGGGGAACTTACCTCAGAAAAGGCCAAGGGATCAAGGCCAATCTTATGCTATCACTACTGCTGAGGTAGAAGCTCCAAAAGACGTGGTGGTAGGTAATTTAATGGTTTCCTCAAGTTTAGAAAATGAATTTTTTGATTCTGGATCATCGCATTGTTTCATATCTTCCTAGTTTGCTAAGAAAATTAGATATTTCCAATTTTATTTAACAAGGGAGTTATCAGTTAAAACTCCTAAGGGAAGTATCATTGCAACAAAGTTTTGTGAATCAGTCCCCATTAGAGCACATAAATGTTCTTTATCTGCTGATCTCATCGTCAAACCTATGATTGAGTTTGATATCATCCTCGGTATGGACTGGCTTTCGGACTATGATGCAAAGATTTATTGTAATAAGAAAGAGGTTATGATTCTTGATGATGATGATAAGGAACACCTTATCATTAGAGAATAATCATCACCACCTAATTCTTATCTAGATCCACCCCCAGTAGCTCAACTAAATTCAATTATTGGGGAGGAAGAGGATGAAATTACAGTGGGTGAGGAAAGGAATGTTCAAATATAGGATGTACCTATTGTTAAAAAATATGTAGATGTGTTTCCGGACGATTTACCTGGACATCCTCCAGAACGAGAAGTTGAGTTTTCCATTGATTTTATTCCTGGATCAAGGCCTATATCAAAGACCCCTTATAGAATGGACACTGTAGAATTAGTTGAACTAAAGAAAAAACTAGAGGAATTGAGTAATAAGGGATTTATTCTCCCTAGTGTTTCTCCATGTGGATCCCCAGTTCTTTTTGTTAAAAAGAAAGACGGATCTATGAGGTTATGTATCGACTGTAGGGAGATTAATTCCATAACAATAAAGAACAAGTATCCCCTACCTCTCATTGATGATTTATTTGACCAACTGCATGGAGATCAATACTTTTCAAAGATTTACCTTTGATCTGGATACCATAAGTTGTGTGTAAAGAAGGAATACATTCCGAAGACACCATTTCGAACCAGGTATGGGCATTACGAGTTTACTATAATGCCCTTTGGATTGACTAATGAACCCTCTATATTAATGGATCTGATGAATAGAGTTTTCAAGGAATATCTCGATGAATTTGTGGTGGTATTTATTGATGATATCTTGGTATACTCTAAAATCTATGAGGATCATGAAAGTCACTTGCGCATTATCCTGAAGACTCTGAGAAGACATGAATTATATGGGAAGTTTAGCAAGTGTGAATTCTGGATTCAGAAGATTTCTTTTCTTGGCCATATTTTCTCTAAAGATGGAATATCTGTTGATCCTTCTAAGACCAAGTCAATCCAAGAATGGCCAGCACCTACGAGTATAACTGAGGTACGCAGTTTTATTGGTTTGGAAGGTTATTATCGACATTTCGTCTAGAATTTTGCCCGATTGGAAAACTCATTAACGAAGCTCACACGTAAAGGGGTTAAATTTGTTTGGACAAAAGAGTGTGAAGAATGTTTCGAAGAACTAAAGAGAAGATTAGGCAATGCTCCTATATTGACTCTACCATCGGGGAATGATGGGTTCGTTATTTATAGTGATGCATCGAAGAAAGGACTTGGTTGTGTCCTTATGCCGAATGATAGGGTTATTGCCTATGCATCACGACAATTGAAAATTCATGATCAAAACTATCCTACTCATGATCTTGAGTTAGCAGCTGTGATCTTTGCTTTGAAGATATGGAGGCACTACCTCTATGGTGAAAAATGTGAGATTTATACTGATTACAAGAGTTTGAAGTATATTTTCTCACAAAAATAACTCAACATGAGGCAAAGGAGATGGCTTTAATTACTCAAGGATTGTGATTGTACGATACACTACCCCCTGGGGAAAGAAAACAAGGTGGAAGATGCTTTGAGCAGAAAAGATCATGGAGTTTTGAACAATATGAGAATTGAAAGGGATCCAATTTTCATGGATCTAGTGAAGATGGACATGGGAATAACCAGGGAAGGTGAAACATCAATGCTTTTTCAAATGGTTTCCAAACCATCTTTACTAGAAAGGATTAAGAGTTCTCAGACCAATGATGAAGAATTTCAAAAGAAGATTAAAGCTATGAATGGTGGGAGATTGAGAGACTTTGTGTATGAAGAATGAATTTTGAAATTCGGGAAGAGGCTTTGTGTTCCCGATATACCTGATCTAAAAAGGGAATTGTTTGATGATGCTCATAGTTCCAATTTCTCTATACACCCTGGGAGCACCAAAATGTATAGTGATTTGAAGGAACATTTTTGGTTGGATAACATGAAGAGGGAGATTGCTGATTTTGTGTCAAGATGTATGGTTTGTCAACAAGTGGAAGCTGGAAGGCAACAGCCTGGTGGAGTATTGAAACCTCTTCCCATACCAGAGTGGAAATGGGACAATATTATGATGGACTTTTTCATGGGGCTACCAAAGACTCATAGAATGAACGATGCAATATGGGTTATTGTTGATCGTCTTACCAAGTCAGCACATTTTCTTATTATAAGAGAAGATCTACCACTGGAACGTCTAGCAAGACTATACATTGATGAAGTTGTGAGACTTCATGGAGTACCCCTATAGATTGTTTCTGATCGTGATCCACGTTTTACTTCAAGATTGTGGAAAAGTCTTCAGAAATCCTTGGATACTGAACTTCATTTGAGCAATGCCTACCACCCTCAAACATATGGACAATCAGAACAAACTATTCAAACCTTATAAGACATGTTGAGATCCTGCTCACTTGGCTTTTAGGGTATGTGGGATCAATATTTACCTCTGGTAGAATTTTCCTATAACAATAGCTTCCATTCGAGTATTCAGATGGAACCATATGAAGCGTTATACGGAAAGAGATGTCGTACACCAACCTGTTGGGATGACGTTGGTGAAAGAAAACTTGTAGGCCCAGAACTAGTGGAGGAAATGATGGAAAAGGTGAAGGTAATCCAAAATCACATCAAATCAGCTCAAAGTAGGCAGAAGAGCTATGCCGATAATCGAAGGAAGGATTTGGAATTTCAAGTCGGTGATCATGTTTTCCTGAAGGTATCTCCTTGGAAGGAAGTCATACGTTTTGGTAAGAAAGGTAAATTGATTCCCAGGTACATCAGACCTTTCTAAATTCTAGAATGAATTGGGGTTGTAGCTTACCGATTGGCAATGCCGCCAAGTCTCTCCAAAGTTCACGATGTGTTCCATGTATCTCTATTGAGGAAATACATGCCTAACCCAACGCATGTACTCACATACGAGGATTAGAACTGGAACCCGATTTGTCTTATTGCGAAGAGCCCATCAAGATTCTTGATACGAGATAACAAGTACTGAGAAACCGGACGACACGTCTGGTAAAAGTCTTGTGGAGAAACCATAAGATGGAAAAGGCAACGTGGGAACCCGAGGAACTTATGATGAAGAACCACCCGAGTCTTTTCATGTGGTTGTATTCTAGAAATTTCGAGGACGAAATTATTTGAAGCAGGGTAGAATGTAACACTCCAAGCTTCTACGGTACATTTCTCTTTGAATAATGCAATAGCATGTGTTGTACGCAACATTGAGTTCTAACACACACCACAACCGATCAAACTAGCCGTTATGAATAGTAATACTTACTTTTTGAAATTTTATAAATTTTATCTCTCATAATGGACTTCATTTTTCGATTCGGAGGATCGAATTTAGCCTAAGGTGAAATTTTGGTACTTTTTGGATAACTTTAATATTTTTGATGAATAGTGAAAATTACTAAATTTTAATTAAAAACAACTTTTTTAATCAAAATAATTAATAGTGATAAATTATGAATTTGAGTGGGTTTAAAGTATAATTAGAATATATTTTTACCATTTAATACAATTTTGGTCATTAGACATAATTTCACAATTAAACCGAACATAAACAAGTATCAATCTTTTGATAGTTATTATATATTAAAAACACGCTTTTTGTTTTGACAGCGAGAATTAATTTTAAATTAATTTCTGCCACTTCTGTGTTTTGAATTTGGAAAAATGGATTCCATATTTGGAATCAGGATGTTCACATTGTGTAAATAGGTAACTTTTATTTTTATACATTTTGAATAATTACTTCGGTAAATATTTTATTTACCACGGTTAAAGGGTAAATCCAGTAAATAAGGGTTAAAAAATATTATAATAATAACAAATTACCCTAAAACGTGTCCTAACCTTATTTGTCGATACATGTCCGACCATGGGCATCTTTGGGTCGATTTTGGGACCCCATGGTGCCACTTGTAAGTGATAGGGACACTTTATTTTAATTAAGTTAAAATGAATACAAAAATGACACAAGCATATATCTTTTAGAAAAACAATTTTTACATAGGGTTATATATGTTGGATTTTCTACGATAAATATTCATTAGAAAGATAACAAGATTTCATACATAATGATATTTTATTTATAATTTTTAGATATTAAATAATTTAATTTATTTATGACACAATGATGATGCAGGAATTACCATAATAGTGAAAAATTAAAATAATTGATATTATAAATACCCAAATAAATATAATTTGAGACTTTTAATGAATTAAACTAATTTTATAGGTTAATATGATATGTTAGGAGTGACTTAAATAACTTTTTTCTAAGTAATCATTCTGTTATGAGGTTCAAAAAAATCAATTATTGAATATTGTCAAAATTGACATAAAAGAATTTTTAAAAAATATATTATATTATTAATTGATATTAAATTCCTAAATATCTAAGCTTCGGCCAAGAGACTTATATCATGATAGTTTTATCATTAATGGACCACTTGGGGGTATCTTGTATTTATATAGTAAGTTTATTAAACATATAATATAAAAATACTAAGAGACATTGTAAAAGTGAAACTAATTAACTAAGAGTTAATACTTAATGATAAGGTTAATATAGTAACCCAAACCTGTATAAATTCTATTGGTTTATTTTTTTATACCTATTCCCACCTTAAACTTTAAATAATAAATTTTTTATCCATTATAAACCGAATGTGAATTTATTATAAAATAATATTTCTAGCTTTTCCAAAGGTGCCCCTCACCCATCTTATAAAAGGGCACTCTCCCTTCTCATTAACTCACACCTTCAAAGCCTTTTGGATCGGCCAAACTCTGCCCAAATACTCTCTAAACTTCCATAAATTCATCCTAGAGGCATTACTTTAGTCAGAAAGCCAACCTAAGAGCCCTTTTGATCAAATCAAAAGGAAGAACCCGAAGAAGATGTAATGATTTCACCACCCTCTTCCAAGTTCCTTTCTTCTTCCACTTCTTCCTTCTTTGTTATTACCATTCTAAAATAATAACTCCAGTATCTTATATATACTGTGATGTTATTATATATATGGTACAAACATATTCAGTATTCTATCCATCCTTTGAATAACATGTCACCATACGTGCGTACGTACGGCTTACCGTCTCCATGTCGTGGTGTAATTGTTATTCAATAAATTATTATTTGGATGGGTATAATAATGATGTGTAACTCATGTAAATAAAAAATATAAAATGATAATGATTCTTTATATATGTTATACCATTCAATTATATATTATTTTAATGATATTTTCGCTCGTGCATACGTACGGACTACCGTCTCCACGAACGCGATGAGATTCATTCTCCATCGTATCAATTCAAGTATAATTATCATTTGAGGATTAATAATAGTATCTAAGGACTTGATATCATTTTGGATATGATTAAGATACAAACTATCCATGACAAACACAACTTATGTGACAAAACATATAAAAGAAAATGAGTAAGTTAACACCCGAAACAACGATAATACTAAGATATTATTAACAAATCAATGTTAAAAGATCATATATGATATCATATTAATGTATATGATTCTTGTATAATTTAATAACAATTATTTCACCATTATACAGGAGGTTAACCTACCCCAACCAAGGAAAAGTACAAGGTAAGGGTTTATTTCGCAATCTCTTCATTATCCGAGGTTGTTTATACGTAATAATCTACTGGGATCTCTTTATCATCCACATCCATGTTTCTTAAAAATGAATTTCAAAACATTTTTACTATTTACTAGAATATGGGTTAAAGTCATTTATACCCTTTTTTGACTTTTTATAAGAGGTTTATAAAAAAAATCTTTCCGTCATTTTCCAAACAAGGTGCTTTTTAACCTTTTCGACAAAATTAAGGTAAGAATGTTTTTTTTAACTTATAGGGCGGGTGCGGCTATTTTCCGCTGTTATAAAATCATCAAAGCTTCCCTTACAAGATTATAAGAATATTTTCAAAGAAAATGTTTTATTTTATAAATATATGACTCTTAAATGATTTCAAAATAGAAAGATATATTTCTCTAAAAAGAGTTTTGATTTCATCTATGTCAACATCCTTTGATGGATTTTACGCTTATTTGAAGTTGATTTATTATGAAACAAAACTTCTATATTGTATTGAAGGTTTTGTGATATTTTTGACTGTGGATGTGTAATTTTTATACCATTCATGGTTTATGGATGAAGTATTTACATTTCGTATGCTAGTTTTAATACGAATGTTTATGTTATGTTTAAACCTTTTCATATGGGAATGAATTGGACTTAATATGTGACGGGTGGAGCCCGATATAGCTCCTCAATGCATCAGTAGGTATCATGAGAAAAACTAGTGTCTTGGCACAAGGCCTTGACAAAATCTTATTTGTAGTCTTGGCATGAGGCCCTGGCTATGTGGTTATGATAGTCTGACATTATGTATTCCATCATTATGAAAGCAGTTATTGATATTTCATGTGATTATTCAATTAGTAGAATATCCATGTGAATAAATAAATGGAATTATTTCATTTTATTTTTTCCATACTATGTTGAAGTTCAAGTTTAAAAGGCTTTTTTTAGTTATACATTGCCTTAAATGTTTATTCTTATTTACGAAAGTTTCTGCTATATTGTTGTCCTTACTGGGCATTTGAGCTCACCCCTTTTCTATGTTTTATTTTTCCCAGGATGTGAAGAAGTAAATTATGAATGACCTGTAGGGATAGTATGAGGGGATAAGAGTGTGGAATATGGACACTATGTTGTTGTAGTTTTCATTTTTATGATGTAATGTAAAACTTCATGAATATATCTAGTGTTTCCAAGGCTACTAAATCAATCGGTCTTTCGATATTTGATCTTTCTTGTGATCATGTCAATGTTATGTAATAATGCACTGACTCTGGGTAACTGGGGTCGGGGCGTTACATTAGAGAACCCAAAAGATAGTTCTGAGATGCTTGGTATGTTCCTTGTAACGTCCTGGTTCCAGAAGCCACCCAGAGGCGCCCCATACCCGGTTAGTCACATGGCCTCAAGAACATTTCCCCAAATGCCAGAGTCTGCCGACTAGCAGCGAGGGCCTTGGGTGTGATAGTGGGGAAATTATGCCCTCATTGGCATAGTACATAGGGGAAGAGAAAACAAATAACAACAATAGAGGAAACAGTAAACATACATACAAGAGTAAACGATAAACAGCGGAAGACTAACAAATGAACAACTGGAGAAGAAGCATATGTAAATGATGCATGATACATATATGCATAGGAACAATAGCCAAACAAGTCACAATGATTAAAAACAGTACTAAGCCAAAGTACAAAAGAAAAACAGATGATCAACTCCTCAGCATCGCAAGCCTCAGCTTGGTCCCATGTTCTCCAGCTCCATTGCAATCAAGAACTTGAAGTAGAAGGGAACTTTACCTTATCTATACCTATAACAACATAATCTGTTTGGGCCCAAAAGCATGACCCAAACAGTGTGTGAGACATAGTCCCAATAGGCAACCACCCAAAGATCTGTGCCTAACAGTCAGTGAATACATGGAAGTAAAGATATACAGTAAGTAGTGAACAGGATACAACACAGCAGTAACAATCCATAGTTTCTAGAATATAATCTACAAACGAGAAATAGCCACTCAAGAAAGTTATACAAAAAGGTAGCCTCTGGGTAGTTCTCACAGCTTAACCCCTAAGGTTCAACCTACAAGTACTAGCAACCCTCTGGGAGGCACACACAGTCTCACCCTTCTGGTTCAGCTAAAATAATAGACTCTCCGAGGAAGTACTCACCGTCAATTACCCATATAGTCTCATAACATACTAAAGGCTCTCTTGGGAAGCACTCAATATCAATTCCCCCTGGGGCCCGCGTCGAGGAACTACAGAATCTCTGAGGAAGCACTCAACATCAATTCCCCTTGTGGTCTCGCATCGTAATTAAAGACACTCTGGAGAATCCCTTACATCCATTCTCCATATGGTCCACTACACTAGGTTCTTGCAGACCTGTGTATAACAACACACATAGCGCGCGTATCATCCCAAGTAAACCTCAAGAACTATTTGTCTATCATTCTAAGGCACAACAGTATAACAATACAACAGTTTCACTATCCTACAACTAGGCATGGAAACTGGAAAAACGCCAAACAAGAAAAACAAGCATGGAAAACATCCAGAGTATAGTAAAACTACACTATTCACAAGAAATTACCTCCACTCAAGCAATCAAGAAAAGAAGGCAACAACAAGGGAAAAACAGGAAACATGCAATACCTCGTTCAAGGGTATTGGTAGAATTTTCACAAAATACTCACAGACTTCCTACAGAAAGGCACAAACCACCTACCTCAAAGCTAGGAGAACGATATATGTGAACCATGATGATTGATTCTCCTTAGAATGTTGAGGATCTGAGAAAATTTCAAAATCTCTCAACCAACGATATCTTGAGAAGGAGGAGAAATTGGAATACAAGGCTCTAGGAGAAGGAAGAACTTACCGCTGTGGTTCCAACACAATCAACGGCGGATGAAATGGAGATTAGATGGAGGTTTTGGAATCTGGAGAAGAATCACGGTCGTACGGGTCGCTCTCAGAGAAGAACCAGAAGAAGGAGTGTTTTCTGTCCATCAGGCGCGACCCCGGTCCGTTTAAAGAAAAAAACAAAATACAGTGCGTGTACTTCTCCGGTACATGGTGTGTACTCTATTTTTCCATACTCCGCTTTAAGAGGCCGCCACATCGCCTCTACACACCGTGTGTGTGGCCCGGACATGGCCAGCACGTGGCTTCAAGCGGAAAGGGAGTACACGACATGTACTTATAAAGTACACAGCATGTACATCAAAAATTTCCAAAAAACCCATTTTTTTTTCAAAAACTACATAAAAGGAAAGACATGCCTAAAACGAAGATCCGGGTTCTTAAAAACTTCCCCCCTTAAAGAAATTTGTCCCCGAATTTCCCTAACAAGATAGAGAAGAAGAAACCCCGAACATCTTCGGCCACTACGATCGTACATCAGCCTCCCTTTCCCAGGCCTCGTCCCGTACTTGCCTGTGTTACCATAGCACCCGTACTAGAGGAACATACCGCCCATGGAGAACCTTCATACTACGATCGACAATCCAGATAGGATGCTCCTCAAACGATGCATCCACTTCGAGATCAACCTCCTTGAGCTGAAATACATGATATGGGTCTGAAAAGTAATGTCGATGCTGAGAGACGTGGAAGACGTCATGCATGGCCCGGTACCTCTGAGGTAACTGCAACCGATAGGCAATCGGCCCAACTCTCTCCAAAACCTCAAATGCCCTGACGTACCACGGTGAAAGCTTACCCTGTCTCTGAATCCTCTTGTGTCCCAACCTTGGTGCGACACATAGGAAAACCTAATCCCCGACCTCGAACTCCAGAGGTCATCTCTGCTGATTAGCATAAGACTTATGTCGAGACTGTGTTGTAGCCATCCTCTTCCGAATCAACTCTATTTGCTCTGAGGTCTCCTGAACTGCCTGAATCTGAGTTCTCCTGCTTAACGCATCTTCCACTGCGTTTCCCTTTCCCAGTGTATAGGCAAGCTCAAAATCAAAAGACTGAAGATACTCGACCCACCCGCACTATCTCAGATTCAGATCATGCTGAGTGAAGATGTACTTGAGACTCTTGTGGTCAGTGAGAACCACAGAGTGCTCTCCCAGAAGTTAATGTTTCCAACAGATTAAGGCATGAACAACGGCTACAAACTCCAGATCATGTGTCGGGTAGTTCTTCTCATGTGACCTCAACTGTTGAGACCTGTACGCAACGACTCCATCTCCCTGCATAAGCACAATGCCCAGCCCGATACCTGAAGCATCACAATAAACAATATAGCTCTTGAATGGATCTAGAAAGACTAGTATCGGTGCGGACTTCAACCTTCCCTTTAGCTCCTGAAAGGATGACTCACAAGAATCTGACCATAAAAACTTCGCCCCCTTCTTGGTCAAACCTGTCAAAGGTGCTTCTAGGTGTGAAAAGTCCTGAATGAAGCGTCTGTAGTATCCAACCATCCCTAGGAAACTCTGTACCTCAAAAACATTCTTCGAATGCTCCTAGGAAAATACAGGTCTCAATTTCTCTAGGTCCATAGATACTCCTTCCTATGAGTTGATGTGACCTAAGAAGTGAATTTGGTCCATCCAAAAGTGGAGCTTCAAGAGTTTAGCATAAATCCAATGCTCTCTTAGTGTACTCAGAACGATCTCAAGATGGGTAGCATGGTCGTGTCGAGTGTGAGAGTACACCAAGATATCATCCACGAAGACCACGACGAAGGAGTCCAAGTAAGTATGGAACACTCGGTTCATCAGTGCCATGAAAACTACTGCCGTGTTCTTGAGACCGAACGACATAACCGTATACTCATAGAGACCATACCTGCTTCTGAAGGATGTCAGAGGTATATCTGATGGTCTAACGTACAACTGATGATAACTGGACCTCAAATCAATCTTCGAGAACACCCGGGATCCTCAAAGCTAATCTTAGAGATCATCAATCCTTGGCAAGGGATATCGGTACTTGACCCTCAACTGGTTCAACTTCTGATAATCCACACATAGTCTAAGGGTGTCATCTTCCTTCTTCGCAAATAGGACAGGCAAACCCCAAGGAGAAGTATTGGGTCAGATGAAACCCTTTGCCTGTAACTCCTCCAACTTCTTCTTGAGCTCCTGCAACTCAGTTGTAGCCATTCTATAGGGAGGAATGGACACCGGTGCCACTCCTGGCATGAGTTCAATAGAGAAGTATACCTCACACTCTAGAGGAAAACCTGAAAAGTCCTCTGGAAAGACATCCTTGAAATGATCCACCATTGGAGGAAATTCCAACTGTGAAGTCCCCTGGTCATCCAGATAAAGAATAGCAATATAGGTCATCACCCTTCCTAGCCCATGATGCTCGAGTCCTGTTCAACTCGCTTGAATGTCCCATTCGCCTCTATGAAGAAAAGATTCACCCCTCGGTGAAATAAAACTCACCCTGCGGTGATAACAGTCGATGACTTCCTGGAAGGGAACCAACCAGTCCATCCCCAGAATAACATCATAACATGTCATCTCTAGGACATAGAGATCCCATAAGAAACGATACCCTACAACCTCGAGAGGGCACTCTCTACACTGACGTACACTAGATTTCCTCATTCCCAAAGGTGTGTCTAATATCAATGAGTTGGTAGAAGAAAAGATACAGAGCCCAAGGCTCTCCACAACAGCAACATAGATAAAGCTATGCGTAGCACCAGTATCGAAAAGAGCTGAAGATAAAACTGAGGGAACTAAAATCGTACCTCAAACGGTAGAGGGTCTGAGATCCTGCTCCTGATAGGTCTGCTCCGCCGCGAAAGTCTGGCCTATCCCGCGGCCCTATAACCCTTTCTGACCACTCTAATCTAATCCTCGCTGATGGCGCTGAAGGACTGGTGACTGACTGCCACAGCCTCAACCTCCACCTTGGCCCTAATGGCCGAAAGAACTCCAGTTCCCCGACTGGTGAGAAACTTGTGGTGCTGCTCCTGAACGAGGATTCATGGAAGAACCCCCGTCACCAGCTACTAGTGAGAAAACCTGGAGGAAACACTTAAGGTTCCCCATCTTTCCTCAAGATCGGCACTCCACTCGGTCTCCCTGGCACTGCGGCCTCGTGTGCCCTAGCCTTTCGCACCTGTAGCATACAACCTGTCTACCTGAAGATGTATCTCGCCTCCTCTGATCATCGCGCTTAGTCTCTCTACGGCGCTTCCTGCTATCAACTGGAGGAACACTAGCTCTGGAAGTAAAACTGCCCTAGCTCGTAGCTCTGGAGTCTCTCAGATTGCGCTCCACAATCAGTTCTGGGTTGATGATGGAAGTGATCAAGGTCAACTGGAAGATATTCACCTGCGAGCGGATCTCCCGCCTGAGTCCATCCACAAACTTCCTTGCTAATAATACCCCACTTCCATCCCAGAGGGGTGTAAAACACTTCATCTTGGTGAAATGAGAGGAATACTCCACGACAGAAAGAGTACTCTGCTCTAGACTCATGAACTTCTGGGCTCGATCGGCCCTCAGGGTCTCCGGGTAGAAATAGTCTTAGAACACACGCTGGAACTCATCACAAGCCATAACCTGCTGATGAACCGCCTGTGAGATCGCGTCCCACCACCTCTTGGAGGAATCTTGGAGCATGTAGGTAGAGAGATTGACCCGCCTCTCTGGAGGTGTCTCTAGATGCTCGAAGATAGTCATCATGGCTTCCATCCATGACTCTGCAACCTGTGGTCCTCCTTCCCCTGAGAAAGTAAGAGGATGCTGCTGCTAGAAAACTCGCGTTAAGTCTTCCATAGTCATGGAAGGAGGTGGTGCTCCCTGAAAGGTCTGAATCATCCTCATAAATCCTTCCCTGAACTATGCATCAGTGCCTTCAACTGGTATGACATTTGGTGCCAAGGGTGGCCCGACTGGAGGATCGGCAGGAAGTCTATAATCAGCCATATCTGGCGTCTGATCTCTATCCTGAAACTAACATACAACCGGGGGAAGTCTCGGAGGCATATCTCTAAAAGATCAAAAGCATACCTTAGATTAGGAAAACAAGGGCAGAGAACAAAGGAGTACAATATGGGAACAGGAGAAGAAAACACTCAAGTTTTAAAAAACACGACTACACGGTGTGTATATGCTCTACACGGTGTGTACATAACTCTATTCCCCTGCCCGTGTCTCCTTGCACAGCTAACTCACACGGTCTTCTTAACTGAGACTACACGGCGTGTTCATGGTGGACACGACGTGTAGTAGACAAGGTTTCACGGCCTGTGTTGTTAGTTACACAGCCGATTACACGGTTGAGACTACACGGTGTGTACTCGAAGACTTTTCCTGACCCATGTTGTTGGTGACACGGCCAAGTACACGCCTGACCATTACATGGCATGTTCTGAACAAACACGAAATGTATAAGAGGATAGAACACCATCACCTGTTGTCCGTCAAACGGCCGGATACCTAGAACAAGACTACAGGGCGTGTTCTTTACCAACATGGTGTGTTCTACTCAAGCTTCCCTGACTCATGTTGTTAATGACACGGCCGGGTACTCAGCTCATTACTACACGGAGTGTACCTACCATACACGGTGTGTTCCTGGAGATTTTTCAAAACTCGTGTCTCTGCTCACACGGTCAGTGACATGGTTTAAAAACTACAAGGCGAGTATATATAAAGTACATGCCATGAATTCAGGGTTTTTCCGGGCAATAGCTTTGAAACTGCACCGAAGCCCAGAAAATACTGAAAAACAAGCATTAAGGTACCAAATTCCGATTCTTGAGGGCCCATACTCCCCACGAATAAAAGATTGGAATCTAATACAATCATATATAAAGAAAACAGGTCAATGATTCGCCAATTTCTGATTCAAGAGGACCCATAACACCTCAAGAACCAAAATTTGGCGTTCATTTAAGCAAGGTACAAAAAAACAATTTCTCTATCAAACAGCAGAGATTCTATCAAATCATCTATCACAATAGCATGCATAATATACACAAAGTCTATCACAACAACATGAAATCGCTAATGTACCCTAAATGGAATGGCAAGAATGCATGGCATGTGATTTCTAACAAGTGCCTATATGATGCATGAGATGGAATACCCTCATCTCATCGTGTTGTGATAGAAATAGAACCACAATAGAAACAACAATAAAAACACAAGTCATGCGAATCACTCTAGGTTAAATCAAATCAACTGTAACATAGAAAAACCAGAAACTGTAATAAGCGAGGTAGATTGGCTTTTCCCTGTACATGGGTTAGCTACTCCTGAACACAGCTTAATACCAAGTACTAAATCCGTCCTATCTGTGGATAATGGCCCCAAACAGTAATCAAGATAAAAGAAAACCCTCTGATAACACTTTGTATTGTCCCGGTTCTGGAAGCCACCCAGAGTCACCCCATACCTGGTTGGTCACATGGCCTCAAGCGCATTTCCCCAAACACCAGAGGCTGCCAACTAGCAGTGAGGGCCTTGGATGTGATAGTGGGGAAACTATTCCCTAATTAGAAGAGTACAGAGCAGAAGTAAAAACACATACAATAGAGGAAAAAGTAAATATCCAACAATAATAACAGTGGAAGACTGATAAATAAACAACTGGAGAATAAATATATATAAATGATGCATGATACATAGATGTCTAGGAAAACAGCCAAACAAGTCACAATGTTGAATAAACTACTAAGCCAAAGTACAAAAGAAAAATATATGAGCAACTCCTCAGCATCGCAAGCCTCGGATTGGTCTCATGCTCTCCAGCTCTAGTGCAATCAAGAACCTGAAGTAGAAGGGCGTTTTCTCTTATCTATACCTGCAACAATATACTCTATTTGGGACTAAAAGCATGACCCAAATAGGGTGTCAGACAAAGTACCAATAGGCAACCACCCAAAGATCTGTGTCTAACAGTCAGTGAATATATGGCAGGTAAAGTACAGTAAGGAGTAAACAGTATGTAGTAAATAGGGTAATACACAGCAGAAAAATCCACAGTTTCTAACATATAATCTACAAACAAGGAACAACCACTCAAGAAAGTATAACAAAAAGGAAACCTATGGGTATTTCTCACAGTCTAACCCCTAAGTTTCAACCTACAAGTACTAGAAACCCTCTAGGAGGAACACACAGTCTCACCCCTCTGGTTCATCTAAGAATAGACTCTCTGAGGAAGCACTCACTATCAATTCCCCCTATAGTCTCGTATCGTACTAAAGGCTCTCTGGGGAAGCACTCAACGTCTCATTCCCCCTATGGCTCGCATCGAGGAACTACAGACTCTCTAAGGAAGAAATCAACGTCAATTCTCCATGTGGTCTCGTATCGTAAATTAAGGACACTCTTGAGAAGCCCTTACATCCATTCTCCCTATGGTTCACTACACTAGGTTCTCACAACCCTGTGTAAAACAAACATGCATAGCACGCATATCGGCCTAAGTAAACCTCAAGAACTACTTGTCTATCATTCTAAGGCACAACATCATAATAGTACAATAGTTCCACTATCCTACAACTAGGCATGGAAACTGTAAAAATTCCAAATAAGTAAAACAAGCATGGAAAACATCCAGAGTATAGTAAAAACTACCCTTGTCACAAGAAATTACCTCTACTCAAGCAATCAATCAAAGTAGTCAACAATAAGGGAAAAATAGGAAACATGCAATACCCCATTCAAGGTTATTGGTGGAATATGCACAAAATATTCACAGACTTCCTATAGAAAGGCACAAACCACCTACCTCGATGCTAGGAGAGCAATATACGTGAACCATGATGATTGATTCTCCTTAGAATGTCGACGATCTGAGAAAACATCAAAAATTCTCAACCAATAATATCTTGAGAAAAATGAGGAATTGGAAAAAGAAGCTATATGAGAAGAGAGAGCTTACCGCTGCGGTTCCAACACAATAGACGGTGGTCGATTCGGAGAACAGATGGAGGCATGGGAGCTCGGAGAAGGTCAGTGACCGTAAGGCTTCTCTCAGACGAACGAAACCTAGACGAAAGGTTTTTTGTCCGTCAAGCACGACCCTGGTGTGTTTAATGAAAAAAAAATACACGGCGTGTACTTATTAAGTACATGGAGTGTACTTCATTTCTCTGTACTCCACTTTAAGCGGCCTCCACTTCCCCTCTACACACCGTGTGTGTGGCCCAGACACGGCCAGCACACAGCCGGGCGCGACAAGGGAGTACACAACGAGTACTGATTAAGTACACAGCATGTACTTCAAAAATTCCCAGAAACTCATCTTTTCTCAAAAATGACCAGAAAAGGAAAAATATACCTAAAAATAAGATCCAGGTTCTTACAAGCGTAGTCTCCCCAAGGTATCTCATCGTACCCTCTCCACTAGTCAGTAGCCTCTGACATATGGGGAGGGATTCATGAGGTCCAGTATCTCTCCATTGATATGAGCACCTTTTATTATTTCATGGTGGAAGAATGTTAAAAATTGGTTATATTTTAAGAATCATATTATAACTATCATATTTATTCATAAAACCCCACTTTTATCTAACATTTTAAGGTGGTTATAAAAAACTTATCATGTCACTTATGGAGGCAGTACTTTTCATGAAACACAAGTGAAATTTTCATTTTTTATATTATTAAGAGGATGATATAAAGTTTTTATACCATTAAAAAATAAAATTTTAGTATAATTATGATAATTATGTAATTATTTAAACATGGTTAGATAAGATTCATATGAGGTAGAAGAATAAATACTAGAAAATGAAATAAAAAAGAGTAATTGAGAATTTTAACTTACTCCTTGGAATATCTACTTTTGAAATTGGATTAAGGATTTGATATGTGGTATTTTGAGAAGAAAGTATCCTCTATAACATTTATATGAGTTTTTAGGAGTTATTTTGGGATATTATGGTCAAATATAAGGGGCTTGGTATGTAAAGATAAGTGGTCTAGGGATGGATCATTTTATAAGGAAATGAGAAACATTTTTGAAATAATATAAAAGGTAATATCCAAATTCAAGGGTCAATTGGATCCAATAATTAAAAATAATGTAGTGGGGGGGTAAGGTCTAGAGATCCTCAAACATACATTTTTACTTATTTTTTAACATTTTTTTAAGTCTTTTATTCTTATATTTTTTACTTTTTCTATTTTTTTGTCTTTATCATGGTAAATATTTTTTATATAAGTTATTTAATTTTAATTACTAAAATAAATTAGGTATTATTACATAATTTTTATCTAACTTTATAAAATATGTAATCATTTTTTTCAAATAAAATACCAATGGGTAAGAAAAAATAATTTTATTACCAACGAATGTTACGCATAAAAACCATTTTCACAAAAAAGTTTATTTTTAAGCACAAAAATAATGTTTCTGTTAAAATTATCAATGTTTTTTATTTTCATGACATTAACTGGTTTATTATTATAAAAATAAGAATTATTTTTTTAAAATCAATCAAAAACTGAATTTGACCTTGATAAGACTTAATTAAAAGAAACATACCAAAAATGGTTTTTATTAAAATAAATATTACTTATGTTTTAAAATGTTAAACATTGGTTTTATAATTTCAACATTGTATTTTTAAATTATTTATTTAATTTATAAACATGTATTTTGTGTATATAAATGGTTTCCTAAACATTCAAACGATTTTTGTATTATAAAAATGTCATGTATGTAAAAGTATTTATAAAACTATATTTTTCACTATTCATTAAAAAATCAACCTTTTCATAAAAATATAAAAAATAAATCTTAATTTAATTTTTAAAAGATAAATTAAAAAATGATATTAATATTATAAAATTATATTTTTTAAATTATGAATTTTAATTTCGGAATGAAAATACAAAATATGAAGAAAAAATATTTTTTGTTGGAAAGTGATGTTTTAAGTGACCTCAATATTATTTCATGTCATTTTATAATTTTAATAAGGATAATATATTAGTTAAAAATATAATAATATTTTAAAAGTGTCCAATTTAATTTATTAGGATAAAATATATAATACTAAAAAATTATTAATTAGTAAAAACAATCTTTTTTAATGTTAGATCATTTTAATTATTTATCCTCTTAATGTATGAAATTTTAGATGAGTACTATCATTTTATCTACTATAGATTTTATTATTATTATTATTTTCATAATAATATCCATCTAATATATTTTTTTTCATTTTAGTTCATTATCGCGTGTGAAACAAGTTATCAAATATAATATTAATTAAGTGAATGAAAATATTCCAAAATCTCAGGGTGTTACATTCAACCCCCATTACATAAATTGGATCCTAAAAATTTTAATTATCACCTAATAATTAAAATATATAAGGGTGTAAAAAAGATACTCGTGGCCCAATATATAATATCTAGAGAGATATCAACATTTCAAACATAATAAATATAAGTTATTTACTCACAATATTTCAATCTTAACATTGATTTCCTCCAATAATTTTGGATTAACATACCTTATGATTAGGTATCATAACTCCTATAATGTAATTAGTTTTCCAATAGATCTCATAGTTACCCTTTCACTCATATATGATCATGGGATTTTTTGAAATAAGAAATTTTATTTTATAATTTTGTCGATTGGTATGGATTATATGTGGGGATAGACAAAATATTTACAAAATCAGATCAAATTAAAATAAAGGATAATAATATTTATATTCCAAAAAACATTAAATTGATAAGAAATAATTGTGTCGATATAATTTTAAATTACTAATTCAATATCTAGTCATCAGGGTGGTGATTTGATATTCTTAGAAAGCACTCTAGGTACAAAGGAGTGTGTTAAACAAGAACCAAATGACATTCAAAGTTATTTAGTAGATGATCAGTATACCTTACTCCATTTCATTTTCATAATACACTTCAGTATTATTGATTAAATAGGATTTTCTTTTTTTATCTTGGCTTAAAAGGTTGATGGTGTTTATTACTTACATCAACTCTTGTATTAGTGGGCTTATTTTCATAATGGCCAT
The DNA here is from genome assembly GCA_963277665.1 of Viscum album. NCBI lineage: Eukaryota > Viridiplantae > Streptophyta > Magnoliopsida > Santalales > Viscaceae > Viscum > Viscum album. The sequence goes on along the minus strand of OY728159.1, from coordinate 1,204,704,761 downwards.
AATTCTTACAATTAAAAAATTAGAGTGTAGGTGGAACATTAGTTAGAACCTTATTTTCCTTTATTGTACTAACTAGCCTCTTCATTCCCTTTCATCACTCAATAGTTTGATAGTTCGACCTGCCACACTTGAATCACATTCTCTCCCCTTTTATGAAACTCCCTTTTCTCTTCCTCCCAAACTTATGTAATATAGGAAGTTTATTTTCATTCCATCCATGTGAATTTTCATTCATATTTCCATTAAAATCCATCTTAATTTTTCTATATCTAGAATAATGAGAGTCTCTTGTTTATATTTCCACCTTATGTATACATTGAGAAATCTCTTTACATCTACTAAAGTCTATTATTACTAATGAATTTTATGACTTCATTTTAGTCTACTAAATAATAATTCGATCATAATTTTGGGGTCAGTAATAAAACTAGAGGATTACCTTATGAGTATTGTGAAGTTAGACTCATAAGTGAAAATCGATCCATCGTCCTATTATTTTAGCTCTATAAATTCTCATTCCATTTTCTTGCAAAGAGTTTAGGGAAAATATTTGGTGAAGAATATTTTCTTGAAATCCTCTCTTTCCATGGATTATACTTCCACCTTTTCTATCATATTCTTAATGGTGCGTTTAAAATTATATAATGGTTTTTATAGGAAATGTATAATGCAATATAAAACATACGTTCATGATAGGAAATCCTTTTTAATATTTAAAAATATCATTTTTGAAAACCTAAATCCAGAAATGGGTAAATAAACCTTAATTTTAAATAATAGTGAAGGTAAAGAAGATGTTAAAATGGGATAAATCATAATTATATTACCAAAAATAAATGAAAACATTAGAAAGAAGAGAAAATATGGACACGAAGAATAAAATGTAATTAAAGTATTGGGGAATTATTCTTAATAAATATATGATTTTTGAGAAATAAATTCATCAAAGTAAAATATTTGAGTTAAAAGTTTCACTTCCCCATAGAGGGTATGAATTATAGTATCATCATAGAATAGAAGAAACCCATCTTGAAAAACCATGGTTAAAGAGGAATAATTATAAATCAATAAAAGAAATTGAGTCAAGAAAAAACCTTTATATTTAATCTCTCTTAGCTAAAAGTTAATTAACCTACTATATAACAAAAATAACTATCTTAATTTCCTATTTCATAACCTTATTCATACCTATAAGCTAATATAAACTTCATTTATGATTATTAATTAAAAATATATCATTTATTTATATTTTATTTTTCATCATTATATTTTATTATCTTTGATTTTTTTTCACTAGATTTATAACGGGGGTTTTTGTTATTGTTTATAGATTAATTTTCCATCATTATAATATCTTTATAGGTTCTGTAATACATGTCTTATATTGATTTATAATTTTCTAACTTAATTTTAGAAGTATTTTAGTTATGATTCATGATGATGGAGTTAGTGTTGAGATTTTTTTTGTAATTATTTAAGAACAAAAGGGTGGTACAATAATAATAAGTTTAATATAAATATAAAATTTATAGAACAATAAAACAAAAAATAATTTATAATTAATTTATAATAATACCATTAGTTAAGTTTCCATAGTCATCAATGATATAAATTTATATAATTATTCAAGTGGGTGGTTAAACCGACCCAAAAAAAATATTTCATCATCAATGGGTGAGTATGGTTAAGAAAGTGGTTTTAGAAAAATATAATTATTATATAAGTATAATTATATTATTAATATTATTTTAATTTGTTTAATAATATTTTAAGATATTTTTATAAATAATAAGACTAGATGAAACGTGAAATATGTCACTTTTATAGAGACAGTAGTCTGTATGTATACAAGAGTGAAATTTTCATTTACATAGAATTTAAAGGAGGTAGGAATTGATTCTATTTTCAGAATATTAATAATTTTTTAAATATCATTTTTATTCATTTATGTGGTATTTCTCACGTAACTCAAGTGGAATTTTCATTTTTCATATGGTTAGGAGGAGGGTAGAAAATGCTTATACTGTAATCATAAAAAAATTTGAGTATACATTTGATACTTTTTAAATTATTTCAACATGGGTAGATTAGATTTAGAGTAGGTAGAAGAAGAAATAAAATAAAATGAATAAAAAGGAGTAATTAAGATGTTTACATAACTCCTTGTAAGATCTCCTTTGAAAATTGGATTAAGTATTTGGCATGTAGTATTTTGAGAAGAAAAAAACTCTACGAAGTGTCTAGGAATGTTAGTGGGTTATTTTTTTAGATTGTGGTTGAATATAATAGGCTTTTAATGTGAACAGAAGTGGGGTGGTGATGGATCTTTTTATAATAGATATGTGTGGTATTTTTTAATAATATAAAAAAGTAAAGTTATTATTCAATGTTCAAGTGGATCCAATAATTGAAAATAATTTTTTTGGGAGGTTTTATTCTTAGTATATTATAAATCATACATTTTCACATATTCTTTTAAATTTTTTTGAAGTATTGTACTCTTATATTTTTAACTTATACCATATTTTGGTTCTTACCGTAGTAACTAATTAAACTAATTAATTTAATATTAAGTCATCAAATTAAAATGGACTTTATTAAAATATATATATATAATGATTCCAAATATTATATCCACTTTTTTAATAAAATTTCTATGGGTGAGAAAATTTAATTTTAATATCACCGCACATTACACGTAAAAATCATTTTTAAGAAAAGTGTATTTTTAAGCATTTAACTAATATTTTAGATAAAATTATTGATTTTTTTTATTTATATTACATTAATTTTTTTATTATTACAAAAATAATGTTAATTTGTCTTTAAAATCAATAAAAAACTAAATTCAACCTTGGGATGACTAACTAAAAATTAAATTTATATTTGATCTTCAAAACCCACTTTTCGGTTGTGTGGTAACCAACACACCACACAAGAAACAAATTTAATGATGCTTAAATTCAAAATTAAAAGTTCAAAAAACACAATGAAGCACAATATCCAAGAATCTCATGATCCAATATCTCCCACATCAGCAGAAATCTCAAAGCTATCCATCAATATCATGAGTCACCACGGTCATTGTCGCTATCCATTATCACCGTCTTCATCATTGTCCAGACAGCAAACAAGAATTTCAAAGACCATATAATTAAATAATAGCCTCCATAAAACATCAACACCATGTAATCATCATCCCTAGAGAACCAAAATCAACCAAAATTCCAATAAAAAGTGAGCATACCTCATCAAACCACAAAGTTCATCGGCACAACACCATCATGAACAAACTGACAGCAATCACTGTAACAAAACATGAACAAAAAAACCAAAAACACCTTAACCCAATGACCACTATATAAGAATAAAAAAAACTTCACCAATAACATGTGGAATAACTCAAAAAATGAAACCTGTGTAAAGATGATGCCATTACCACCTCAAAGACAGAGAACCAGAATGCCATTAAAAGAGAAAACTAACTCAGGTCGCACGAGAAGCATCATCAGATACCAAACCCCACATTCCAAAACCTTATGTAACAACCACTTCATATCTAACTATGAGAGAATCATGGTGAATTAATGGAAGGGAAGAGAAATGAATGACCGGGGGATTTGAATTTCGACATCACATTTGGGATAAAACTAGAAACTAGAGATAAGAACGAGACGACTCAGGAATGCCTAGAAAACTGATGACCTTCAAACTGAAAATCCCAAAACCACAATGAAACCATAACTACATATTCTAATTGTATAGTTTTAGTGGAACATGAGGTTAGATTATGGTTGGAGTGGATAGGGGCTTTAACAGCGAACCACCTTTGTTAGGGCCAAAAAAACATTCCCAAGGGACATCCCCAAAAAACATTAAAGAGAAAATGAGCCCATCAACAAAGCACTGGGGTTATGGTGAAACTAAGGTAAGAGGTCCCAAATTCAAGGAGAGTCGATATAAGAGGGAAAAACGAAATGAGGAGACAAAGACAAAGGAGGGTGGGGGACAGGGAAGGCAACAGAGAGGGAAACATCCTCCCCTATCTAGGTCAATGCTAAGAAAAAACCTAGGGTGAGAGGGAGATGAGGATGATGATGCTCATAGGCCTCTATGCCTCTTTATTTTATTAGGGATACTTAATTAGAAGAAATTGACCAAAATAGTTTTTATTAAAATAAATATAACATAAGTTTCAAAAAGATAAACATGGATTTTATAAATTCAAAATTTTAATTTGTTAGATTATTAATTATAATTTATAGATATATATTTTTTATAGAAAAATGTTTTCTTAAATTTTCATACTATTCTGGAATGATTACTATCTCATAAATGTAACAGTATTTGAAAAAATGGAATTTTCCACTATTCACCCAAAATTAAACCTTTTTTGAAAAATACCAAAAATTAGTAATAGGATGATTTTGACATGATGAATTTAAAAATAAAGTTCATTTTATAAAATTTAAATTATAAAATTCATAATTTTAGTTTTTGAGTGAAAATATAAAATATAAAGAAATACAATTTTTATTGAAAAATGACATTTTTAATTGTTTTAAATGTTATTTAATATCAATATCTCATTTAAATAATGTTGATATACTATTTAATATATAATAATATTTTAAATGTAGTCAATTTAATTTATTATAATAAAAAAATAAAATACTAAAAAACATTTACTTGAGAAAGAACAATCCTTTTTAATATTAAATCATATTAATTATTTATCCTCCAAATTTAAGAAATTATAGATTACTACCATATTTTAATTTACAAGTGGTTTTAATAATCAAATTATTTTGATAATAACATTCATATAATATGTCATAGTTTATTTTAGTTAATTGTTATATTAGAAACAAGCTATCAAATAAATTATTAATTTATATAGAAAAATATTCCAAAATCTTGTGGTGTTGCATTTTTATTTCACCACATTTTCATAAAATGAAAAAAAAATATATGATGTAAAATAAACTAAAAATGATATTTGTATTTTGAGAGGTAATTAACTCTCAAAAACACTCTCAAGTGTTGTAAGTAATTTTTATAATGGGATATATCAAGATATTCATAACTTCCTACTTGGTTTAAATATATTCCAATATAACAATCCCATGCATCTCCATTTCTCTGATAAATTGATACTTGATATCAATATTCTTCAAAAATAAATGTTTTATTAGATTATTTGACCAATTGATTTTAATTTGGTTAATTCAACCAATTACCAATGTGTATAATACGTACACACACAAGTCTTCATGTTGTGACTTCATCCAAATCAATTGATTTGTATCTTTTCATAATGAAACAAACTCAGCCTATGTTGAGTTAAGGGTGAATTAATTTTACTTCTTTCAATTCTAGGAAAAATACCTTCCTTCAATAAATAATACACCTCAATAATTATATTTCCAATTACAAACATCTCCTTCCAAATTTTATTTGGTGTAGCTATAAATTTGAAAAGATATACTTGTTTAATACCTTAATTTATAACCAAGACACTCTTTGGTATAGTGTAAGATCTATTTCACTTCTATAAGATTAAACTTATAAGGATTTATTTCAAATCATTCATACATAAAAACAAAAAACATGATATTCAATCTAAAATCTTTCAATATTAGAAGGATACCAATATTCCTTTGCAACTGTATTTGATTCACACTCCATACATGTTTACCATTTGAAAATTTTGTCCTAAGTTTTATAAGATTAGATAAAATTATTTATTCTTGCATTGAAAAATTATTCAACAACTCAAGAACACAATTCTCATCTGAAATAAATACATGACTAGTTGTGTTCTTGATATAAATCCCAAAAATGATAACATATAACTAACCATTAACATATAAATGTGTTCCATAATTTGGTTTTCAAATTCTTTATTCATATATTCAACTCCATTATTAGAAGAAAATTTTTTGATAAAACATCTTCTTAGATTTTAATCACACCTCCAAAAAAATTAAACATTTCAAGATATCATCAATTACTTGACATAAAATAAACAAAAGTGATTTGAGAAAAAATATTATCAAAAATCATGAAATACTTATCTCCATTGGTTAACTTCATGGTCATCATAATGCACACATCCGAGTGTAAAAACTATGGAGTTTTATTTGTGTTAATCTCAACTTCCTTATGAATTGTTTTCACCGTTTTTCATTTGTAAAATGATTCTAATGTTTTGAGTCTTTCACGATTCAACATAAGTATATTACTTATAGGTTCATACATTTCAAACTCATCCATGTTAATTCAACCCAAGTGGTAGAGTATCTTATACCATATCTTATTTTCCTCTTTTATGCTCATAAAACATAAACGTTAGTCATTAATAATATGAAGTAGGTTGTAATTGGTTCATTTCCCCTTCATGATAGTAATTTTATCCATTAGTCTTCCTATGAAACATTTATTATTTTATTGATCACCATAGTCAAATTATTTTAGAAACACTCAATAGATTGTGTCTCAACCTGCCAACTATGATAATTTAATTGGGTTCAAGTTTCTTCTCACCAATTTTGGTGCTTAAAATTCCATTAAAATTTATAAATACATTATTTCAAAAAGTGGAAAGTTTTTTATCATAAATTTGGAAATAATTCAAGATTTTTATTTTTATTTATGTCTCACAAAAAAACTATCAATTATCCAAAGATTTCTATATGTCACTACTTTGAAAGAAACCTATACCACTATGGATTTTTCAAGATCAGTACTATTTTTAATAGATTTGGAGTTATCATTCCTCTTCTATTGTCCAAGTAGTATAGTGAGACATTTTTAGGAGGTCTATGTGGGTTAATCACACCTACCATAAGTTTCCTCAAAAGAATTCAATGTATTATATAGTTTTAACTTATCTTTCAAAAGTTTCCATGGATAGTCTTTTGAAACATCTAGTTTAATCCCCCTATATTCAAATACTCTCTTAGATTTGAGGTGTAAAATATTATTCTATACACATAGGATTTATGTTCATAGACTCTATAGTTAAAATATATATATTAAAATAAAAAATATAATTAGTTATAAATATGATTCATAAAAAATTTCTCATTATTTTTAAATTTAATTTCAAATTCACTAATTTTCATAATATTTATAATAACTATAATCACCCTACTTTGCATTTTTTATCATATAATGACACATGATAGGTTACTTCTTCCACACCTCAAGAATTTTAACATTTTTAGAACCTCTAATAGGAATATAAATGGGATTTCTCTCTATTTTAGGTGATGTAATGACCTTTTCCCATTTATTTTCATTAGTTCCACCAATTAGATTATAATTTTGAGTGTCCAATACATTTGTTCATGGTATCATAGTATAATATCCAAGTTTATTGGAAGCATCAACAAATTTATCATCTAATTTATAACTTTCAAAACTTCATAAATAGAATTTCAAAAATCAATGTGATTATATTTCATGTATTTTCAGTATCATCTAGCTTTATATAAAGATCCTTTAATTACTCATTTTTAGTAATAATATTTTTTTTATAATATCATGAAAATTTTCCCTAGCTATAGGAATTTAATTAAGTTCACCCATCTTTCATGTAAAATCAACATTCATATTGGTAATGATTTATAATTTGATTCATAAAAGGATTTTCTCAAAGATTCATTCTCATTATTCAAAGCCTTCATTTATCTATCAATATTTTTCATTTCCTTAGAACATTCCAAAATTTCCATCATTAATTGAAACTCGTTTATTGTCTTCTCATCACTGCATTCTAATTCACCACTCATAACTTATTCATCACTAAAGGGATCATTGGTCAGTTTTTATTTATAGATAAAAAATTTAATACTTTCATCCTCTATGTCTATATCCTTATTTTCACATTACTCATCACAAAATGTGATTTTTTTGTGATAAAGATTTTTTTCCTTAATGTGTTGTCCTTCAATTTACCTTTCAAGTAATTTCATCTATTGAATCTACTTTACACATTTTTTATTATTAATAGCCTTTGAGATTTATCATCCTATACATCATCTCCATTACTTTTAGGTAAATTAATTTAAAAGTGCCCAATATTTTTTTAATTTAAGTACCTAAAAAAATTATTACTTTTTAAATACCTTTTCATTGTTGTATAAAATTTAAAAATAATGATATGAACTCATTTAATCCCATTGAATCATATTAATATTTATTTTACTTCTCATGAAACTTATAAATATCAAGATATTTGAATCTTTTTTAAGATTTAAAAGTTTTCATCTTCTTAGGGATTCCTTTTATCATGAAGGATATTCCACTCCCTAATTCATAAGAAATCAATATATTATTGAGTTTTTCAACTGTAGAATAATTTATATATGAGTACATAAGTTAAGAAATATGTACATATAATTTATTAAGAGAAATTATCATTAATTTATTATCCACCATGGAATCGTCAATAATTTCATTATAACTTCAAAACAAACTTAAAATTTTGTTTACAAAAACAAGTAATTAATCCACTTACTCATATTATCCTATTAAAATATCTTAAAATTGAGCCCAAAATTTTTTCAACCATGAATAAATGATTTATTCATCTTCCTCATGGATGTCACAAATATTCCACTAAATTTTATTTTTCTATTTTTGTACTCATAACTTGTTTCTACTCATACTATAAGAGGGATGAGAGTAACACATTTCACACTCTCCAATAACCTTCAATATTATTCTTTTAAAGAAAATTATATGTTGTACAAACTTTAGTAAGATTCGATATTTTCTCAATCATGTCAAGAACCTCTTTGATACGTGTAAGAAGATATAGAACCATTCTATACATACATATATGGAATCATTTACTATCTAATATAAAAAGCATTTTTATTTAATGATATTAATTAATTATATATTTTTTCTAAAAAATATTATAAATTAAGTTAAAGATCGTATCTGATGGAAAATACCTAGAAAAAATGAAATAACATCCATAAGAATATATTTATTTGATATCAATTTTATAGAACTCCAGCCTTCTATAATATTAATTGTAAGTCCCATGTGAGAGTAAACCACCCCTGAGAGTAAAGGGAACTAGTAGTTATAAAAACCCAAACTCTCAAACTCATTTTTTTCATCTTTTTAATGTGATTAGATCTCAAAAAAAGTGGTGTGATGATGATAGATAAAGTGATAAATAAAAGACACACATCATAAGGGTTTTTTATAAGGTTTACTCATAATTTTTTATCAAGTGAATAATTCTTGGTGAACAATTGTTTCAATCATCCAACACGCATTCTTATCTTATTATCAACAAGAACAGGGAATGGAGTATAAATATGTAACTAAACTACTTGTAAAATAATGATATATTAGCATCAATAAGTTAATAAATCTTTACTTCTCAACCCAAGTGCATCAAAAAAAATTATTATTTTTACACCCATATTCTTATCATCAGTCATAATCAAAATATCCCTATAATAGTTCTCAAATAGATGGTTAATTATCTTAGGGATTTATTGCACTATGAAAAGTGAAACTCGTCAATAATTTATAGGAAAACTCCTATGATACTATTATTGATCCCACCACTACATGTATAAGTCCCTCTTGGCTAAATCTATATTATATGCCTGTATCTTTTCCACATATAGTCATTTTCCTCAAGAAATTTCACCCATATTAATATATATTCATATAATAACCATGAAATATTAAAGGTAATCACATTATAACATCATTAAATTTAACTCAAAATACTAATAGAAATTACAATTTTGGTCTTTAAATCCTCAAAGTCATCTCCATCTTTCCTTTTGAAATTATTAACACTATAAATTATTCTCACTTTAACTATAAAATAAACTACCTCATTATTAGAATAAAATACCAAGATTTTACAAGTATTTTAACTATTCTATAGAGGGGTTTCTTTACTACACCATGAGATAAATAATTCCTACTTCATAACTTATTCTCTATGGTCACTTCACAGTTCTTCCCTTGAGTCTTTAAAAAATAATCTCATACACAGTTTCTAATCCTTTCATGGGTGTCATGACCAAAACCACCAGATCCCACCTAGCTAGAATTAAGCCAAGTGTGACACCCCCAGATAGACTCTAATGGTCTAGTATATGGATAATAGTTATAAGTAATCATATCACACACATAGAAGGCCTTATCCTCGAGTAATATTTCTCACACACACTTCTCCATACACAATTATAATGTGGAAAAGATAAAAAACACATATGATATATGAATGTATAAAAACTAATGAGAATTTAGAGTATATCCAGATTAATAAAAAACTAAGGTCTAAATACAAGCCCACCATAACCATAAAAATATCCCAACCTTCTTAAAAATGGGGATTGCTGTCAAGAAGAAACTCCTAGAACCATTTATTGTCTATCTAGAACAACTAAGCTCCACCTACTCTCAGTCCTTCTAGGAATACATCAAAATTAAGGTCATCTATATAAGACTTGGCACATGTGGGCAGATATTGTGTGGGGGTGAATATAAACATACCCATAAGAACACCTTGAAATCACTAAACACAACGCATCAAGAAGATAATTAGATCTAAATCAAAAATCCAAGTGGCTAAGAAAAATAACCTGGATATTCTCAAGTAATATTCCAAGTCTCAAAGTGATTTTTTTCATCACTTCCAGCATTGGGATATAACTCCAGGTTGTAGGGAAACATTCATTATATAGAAATAACTCATTGGGTCCTACTAAACTAATGGAACTCATCTGAGTAGTTATACTCATTGAGTATTTCCATGAAGTATCCTAAATATTCTGAGAGGTATCATCATATTCACTCACTCAATTAGACTACACTGCGTCAATAAATATCATATGTCAATACACAGGTACATGATCAGGCCTAGGGACTATGGGGGTACCAAACCCTGTATATAAAAACCCACTAGGGAGGGGATCACACACTCTGAATATTGGAAATTCTATACCTAAACTAACTTGGGGAAGAATGATATGGGATCACTCTTCGAACCACATGGAGGGATAGCTAACTCTATCAGGAACTAACATGTAGAAGGGATGGCTTTATCCTATAACTAGGATGGCATACCAAACAATACCAAATTAAGGAATAAATAAGGGAATTCACCCACACAAACATGGTTTGAGGGAAATCACCCACACTAATATCATTCGAGGGAACTCATCCATAATATTACAAAAGTTGTTCTGAGGAGAACAAAGGCTCTGATCTTCCATAGAAGGAGTACGCAGCATGTCTATTAGGGGAACACGGTGGGCCTCAAGAAATATAGTAATACTAATTTCATTTCATCTCACATGGAATGTCCCTCAAGATAAATGGAATGTGGTTATAACAAAATATGTGAAAAGGTCATAAATATACTCATTATGTGTAGTCTTCTCATTCCTATTCACTTTCTGAAGTACATGAGGTGTACCCGGACATACATGGTGTGTGGGGTAACGTGGATTTCTGGTTTTTTTATCCCTATACATGTTGGGCTATATGAATAAGGGTAATATGTTGTTTGGGTTCCCGACATGGTGTTTGATATTTAACTCTCCATCTAAACCCTATCCACTATATAAAGGGGTCTAGACAATGTGTGTTCTTATAAACTACAGACAGTGTAGAGAATAATTTCACAGAAACTCCAAGTTGTCCATGCATATTTTCCCATGTTACCATCACATTCAAATACACCATCTTTAACATCTATAAGATAAGGAATCATGTTGACTAGGCCTGCAATATCACTAGTGGTTTTATTTCGAAAAATCATTCCTCAAAAAATGCCCACCGTCATACCTATAAAGAAACCCTCTCAATCTGAGTCATAGAACCACTATTGTTTGTATGCTTGTTGGATTCCCATCATCATCACCACTTATCTTTTAGGTCTTAAATCCCAAAAGTTAACATGTATCAATGATCCATTATACTAAAGAGTGAGTGAACAATGATCATATTACTTGGTGCTGAATCATCATCCAATCAAAATATCAAAGAAGAATGTAGATGAATAGAGGAATAAAAGAATGAAACATAGAAGTTAGTGTTCAAAAAAATTCATGTTCATTTGGTATTTTTTGATGTAATCTAAAGAAAGTGGTGGATAATAATATCAATAAATTCAGAAAAATAATAAATCTCAAATACTTAATTCTAGTAAGATAAAATAATTGATGAATAAAGCAATAATAACTATCTAAAAATAAATTTTAAATGAATTAATTCATTTTCACCTCAATAACCATGATTAGGGAACTAAAATTGAGAAACAAGTTCCAATCCTTGAGTTTGATTTATTTTTCGTGAAGAACATATCTAAGTCGATGATATTGATTATATCTTCTACATTCATCATTGGCTCCTCAATTCACCATGTTCATTCTTCATTGACCCTTGATCCCAATATCACCTACCAAAATTCTCACCAATTTATTTTTCTATCCATCCTCTCAATCCTCAAAATTTTTGTAGATAAACCTAGATAATTTAAAAAATTGGGCTTTATAAAGAGTTCTCATTAGGGTTAAACAATTAAATTGAGATTAAATTAATAAATTGAAAAAATGTTTTTTATCTTCCATCGATTACATTCTATCACAATGTCTGATGTTGAAAAAAAAAATCATGCCTAGGGTAAAAATTATGTTCTATATTTAATGAAAGTCTCAGTTTTCTCATATGAGACACTAATTAGAAGACATTCCATTATTTATGAAAAACTGTGTGTGCATGATATATTATATTGAATATTTTTAATATATCAATATTTAGGATCCATGGACTCCAGAAATCTACACTGTCTCTATAAAGAACTTTGATGATATTCCATAAAATATTCTAATGTTTTACATGAAAAAATTTTATTCATTACATTATCACCATTATCAAATTTTATTTAACCTAAAAAGTAAAAACCTACGCATTCAGGAGAGGATATTAAGCTCTTATTCAGTTACCTCGCTCCCATGAGCCCTCCTAGAGGTTCTTGTGCTTCCTGCAAACACAAACCAAGGGAACACTCACCCATGAATGGTCTACTCCAACTGATCCCCAATCACCTTTAAGAACCACGAAATAGGAACTAAATCCTTAATGTCTAGATTATCCCAGGTGATAACATGTGATGTGTTGTCCACAAATACCCTCAGATGTGACACATGGAATACATAGTGTACCTTGTATAACAACAGTAGTATTTCTAAATGGTCTCCACTTATCCAACCATGTTCAATATCCAGAATGGTCCAAAGAATCTCCTAAATAGCTTGCTACCTTGTTAAAATATCTACAAACCTCATCGAGACAATACCTTTAGGAACACATGGCCTATTTCATCAAACTCCAAAGTCATTTTTCCCCATCCCACATAATAATTTTGATGGATTTGAGAATTACTTGTCCACTCTTGGATGATCTGTGCTTTTTTTCATTCCTCTCACTAACTCTTGGCCTATTAATTCTTTTCCCCTAGCTCCTTCCAACATAATAGTAATATTTTCGATCTCACGTACAAGTCCTCAAATGGTGTCAAGGAAATATCAAAATGGTAATTTTTGTTATATGAAAACTCCCTCCAGGTTGGATGTTCTTTCTATCCATGACCAAAATCCAACACACAAACTTGAATCATTCCCTCCAAAACCTGAATGGTTTACTCTATTTGGTCACCTTTATGCGGGTGGAACATCACTCAAAGCCACAAATGAGTTCCAAAATCATCCTATAATCCTCTTCATAATCATTACATGAAGTAAGAATCATGATCTAAAATTACCATTGGGATATTATTTGAATTAGGACTATATTCTTCCCATTCAGGCATTCTAACTCTCTATTGAACTTTTCTCTTAAATGGAAAGGAATTATGTTGACTTTGTGATTCACTCAACAATCACCCAAATAGTGTTGTGACCTCGTTCAAATTATGAAATACGCATCAAAAGATCCATGGAGATACCATACTACTTCAACTTCCATTATAGAACCTCATCCTCTCCCTATTAGAATGTGAGGTATCAATAGATAAACTCAGCAACACTCCACTTTAGCATGACTAGTACCATCATCCATCCTCAAAAAAAAGATGATGTGATCCTCACATTAAAAAACCAACAGAATCATGTCCTATGGATATCTGGTCATGAAATACCTCAAAATAATTATCCTAATTTTTTTCATCCCTATAACACTAAATAAGTGGGGGTAGGGAACAACCTTTTATTGGAGGTATGTTGCACAATCCTCATCCACAAGGGTCAATTGTAAAGAGGCCAACTACTATATAACCTTGCTCAACAATTGTGAAAGTAATTTTCTACTGAAAGCATCCACTATCACATTCTAATTTCTATGAGTAAATACTATCTCAAAAATAAAGTTGATTAATAAATCCATCCATAACCTCTATATTAGATAACAATATTTCTATGAGAGGATACACATATAATCTTATTGTCTGAGTATATGATGAAAAGTTCTCCCATCAAATAGTTTCTCCATGACTTCATGATAAAAACCACTAATGCCATATCTAAGTTGTTAGTCACATAGTTCTACCCATGTGTCCTTATCTATCAAACCCATAATAAATCAATACCTACCTATAAAAAATGTGCAAGAAATCCTTGCTCCGGATCCATCACATAATAACACATACTCAACACCCTCTTATAGTAGTCTCAAGATGGGGGTGCTCATTAACCTATGAGGAAACTCCTAAAAATACTGCTAACATTTATCCTCCCACCTGAAAGGGTGGACCTTTTGGTCAGGGAAGTCATGGGCATCATGATCCTAGAGAAATTAGGAAGGAATCTCCAAGATAATCCCACCAACCCAAGGAATCTTTACACCTTGGTCTGATCATTGGTGTCTACAAGGATAGAACTACCTCAATTTTCATAGGGTATACTACTAATCCCTCTTCTAAGATGACATGTCCCTATAAGTGAAACTCTTGAATCTAGTATTGACACTTCAAGAGCTACCAATAAAGCTACTTCTGTCATAGTATGTCTTGGACCATTCTAAAATTTATCATGTGCTCCTCCTCCGACATTGAGTACACAATGATTTAATCAATCAATACTACCATGAATTGGTACAAAGGGATAAAATATCTGGTTCATCAGTCACAAGAAAACTATTAGTGTGTTCATCACACCAAAATAGAATCACCATGAACTCAAAGTAACTATAGTTTCATTAGAATGCCACATTAGGCACATCCTCCTCTCAAATCCAAAGCTGGTGAAAACCCATCCTAAGGTCAAACTTCAAGAACAAATTTTTGCCTAAAAGAAGTTGAATAGGCCATCAATTCCAAAAATTAGATAATCATTCTTTATATTCACCTAATTCAGGTGATGATAATCCACACACACCCTAATCTCTCTTACACCTACTTGGAAAACAATATTGGGGCTATCTAGGGGGACACTCTAGGCCTAACGAATCCCTTCCTCTACAAAATATCTAACTACACCTTTGTATGTCATAGCTCCATGTTGGTCATATGATATACTATCAAAGATATTAGGGTAGATCCTTGGTATAGGTCTATGCATAAGTTGATCTCTCGATGGGGAGGCAAGCATAACGCACCATCAAGGAAGGTTTCTCCGTACTCCCCTATCACTACAAAAAAATAGATATAATATATTGTTTACCTCTCCAAAGTTAAAATTATAAAACTAATAATAAATTAGTTTTATACTCCTACATAAAATCTTATCCTAATATTCCTTATATTCATTCTCACTAATAAATAAAAAACTCATCCCACCAACTTAGGTACACTATAACCCTCACAAGTAATATTCAAGTTGGGGATGCACAGTAGGAAACCAGTCCATACCGAGAAAACATCATAGGGCCTCATCACCACTACAAAGATATCCTAGGGGAAGTTCTCTCTTTCACGATTCAAGTCACACTACCAAAATAGAAGTGTGATCATCAAAAAATACTCAATATGTGTCTCTAAACACAGGGGTTGAGCTAAAGGATCCATTAGGAACTCTAGGCCATGAACAAGGGATACATAAAGGAAAAGTGGTATGTGCCCATTTCTACCAAAGCTATATCAAAATTAAAGAAGACATAGAGTGTACCTCATATCATACCCAGAGAATCAAGTTCATTATCCTCCACTTCCTACATCTTCCCATTAACTTTCCCACCTTTTCTCAATGACTAGGGTTTTCTCTGACACCTTATCACATCCAAAAAGGCCTCAAACATAAAAATCAAAGGAACTCATCCACCACACCTTGATATTATATACATTGGATGGAAATAACTCAAATTCATGATTTTAAAATGTTTCATAATATAATATGTATCAGTGGGGAAATTTCCCCTCTTCTTTACAAGCCTAAAGCCACATCAAACATCATAAGTACAAGGATCCAACAATGTCTTGTGTTTCCCTAAATTAGGTTCATCGACAGGACCACCATCAGAAGGGTTACTAACCCAGAGTAATACATGTGATATAGGATTTAACAAGTCCACTATCTCTTAGAGGTTTTGGATCATATAAAAACCCATGAGGTCTCTGTCTCTTAAACTTGAGAAGTGAACTCATCTAGTGTGCGTTAATTATTGGTAAATACAGAACAACTTATGATCGTTTTAATAAGTAGAATTCACCTAAACCATCATGAGTGGGTTATAATACTACTCAATAGGTAGAAAACCCACTCGATATCCACTCTAAGGGGTAATGTCAAGATCGGGTCTAAACACTGAGGCATCATTTCTAGGTAGTCCAACATCATGATCAATTTTTGTTATCCATCAATAGATATATATGAAGAAACATCTTGTGGCATAATAATAAATTCCATAATCAAAGATCATATCTGGGGATCTGACCCAAGATGGACATGGAACCACAACCCATTAATATATGATGTATGTACTAATGTTTTACCTACAACCAAATCATATATGTACTAAATCAACAAGTATGTTATCAGAGTCCTAGTGAATGGATACATCAATCACCGCACCATCACTGGGTTCCCTGTATTGATAGAAAAACTCAATACACTTTAATAGTGTATCATAATTTCCAATTCAAACCTCGTAGTTGAACTATATCAAAACTCTAGTCCAAAGAAACCCTATACTCATATACCACTTAGTCATGACCTAACCCACTGGGGCCTACCCGGTTGGAAGTAAGTTGAGTGTGGCACCCCAAGACTTCCTTTAATAGTTTAGGGGATGGATACTAGCACTAAGTAAGCATATCACACACATTGGAGGCCTTCTCGTAATATTCCTTAACACATTCACACATCTATATATAGTAGTATAATTTGGAAAAGATAAACAACTAAGACCATATATTCATGCATAATAAATATTCTAATTACAGATTACAACATGAGTATGAAAAATATAAGGGCCAAATACCAGCCTAACATTACTGCAAAAAAGATCCCAAAGTGTAAAAAAAAGTGGGACCTCTATCGATATTAAACATTTATAACTATCTTTAGACCGTCTATAATAACTAAGCTCCACCTGCTCCAAGTCCTCTATGGGATTTATCAAAATTCCTATCATCTATATATGAGATCATACATACAGAAAGACTGATTTTCGGGGTAACATTATGAAGGGATTTAAATATAAATCACAAATCCATGTGGATAAACCAGATTGAATAGATATAATTAAGGGAGACTCTAAGTCTCAAAGTGAGATATGTCCTCACCACTATCCTAGGGATACTACTTGAGGCTCTAAGGTAACATTCATCGGAGATAACTTAGTCATTGAGTTCTATTTTTTCTGATGGCACTCATTTGAGAGGTCATACTTATTTGGTATTTCAATAAATAAGCATGAAGAAAATGAGAGGGATCATCTAAGACAGTCACTCGATTGAACTAAACTTTATCAAGATATAAAATATGATAATATACCGGTATGGGATAATGGCTAGGGAATATGGGGGATACCAAACCCTATCTGGAAAAAACCCATTAGGGAGGGGATTGTGAACCTTGAATGTTAGAAATGGGATAACTGACCCAATCTAGGGAAGAATAAAATAGGATCACTCCCTAGTATTCATGGATGGATATCTGAATCAATCCATAACTAAACTTTATAAGGGATTGCTCATATTATACCTAGGATAGGATACCACATTATACCCTCTTAGATATTGACCAAAGTAATGAATCAACACTGATATGGTTTAAGGGAACTCAGCCACACTAATACGATTCGAGGGAACTCACTCATGTTATTACTAAATTAGGTTTGAAGTGAATAAGGGCTCCAACCTTCCCTAGAAAGATTACATGACAAGTATACTTGGGGTATACAGTGTGTCTCGCGGAATTTGGTTCTTCCCATGTCTTGTTACCTCATAGGGTATGTTCCTCTGGATACATAGCCTAATGTTATAACACATGATGTGTGTAGGTTGGTCTAGCACTCAACATGTGTCATCTTTCCATGTCTATGCACTTTCTGAGATATATGGGAATTACACCAACACATTTGGTGTGTGAGGTTACATGGATTTATGGGCATGTACTCTCTGTACAAACTCATATGGATGACTAAGATTCACATTATGTTTGGGACCTACACATGATGTGTGATATTTAACCCTCTATATAAAACCAAGTTTCTACTCAAAGGGGTCTACATAGAATGTAAAATTCTGAACTACATGTCGTGTATAGGGAAATTTCATAGAAACTCTAGTTTTTTCATGTGTCTTCACCCATGATGTCATCGCCTTCAAATATTCCATGATTTTTAAGAATAAAAAATATAATCACATTGACCAGACCTAAAACATTTCCAGTGACTAGATTCCTACCGTTCTTTAGTCATAAAACTCCCATCATTGCACCTCTGAAAAAACCTACTTGATCTAGCTCATGGAACCACCATCGTCCATACACTAATCATATTCTCATCAAATCCTCCAAGCCTCTGTCACATATCCATTCCCAAAATCAAACTTATAAAAATTATTTTTTTACTAAATAGTGATTTAATAATGATCGGTTACTTAGGAATAATCAAATAATAGGACCATTGAAATACTTATGATGGACATCGAAGAAAGGATGAAGAAAGGCACAAAACATAAAAGTGAGTATCTAATAAAGTTTATGTTCCCTTGTCAATCATTGATAGAATTTTAAGAACATGAAAGATAATAAAATCATCAATCAAATAAAAATAATTATTTTTAAATTCCTAATTATAAGAAGTGAAAATAATAGAGGGATAAATCAATAATAATAATACATGAATTAATTTTAAATGAATGATTTCATTTCTGTCTCAATAACCAAGAATGGGGAATTAAATCACCAAAAAAATCCCTACCTATAATTGGGTCGATCATTCATGAAGAATGTATTTGTCTCAATATCATTGACAAGATATGTTGTGTTCATCATTAGATCCTTAATTCTCAATGTTCATACATTGATGATCCTCAATCCTGAGATCACCCACCAACATACTTTACAGTAAAGAAATCTCTCCATCCTATCAATCCTTTGGGGTTATGCTGCTAACTTTAGGGAATTTAATAGAGGGGTTTATAAAGTTCAGTTTTTTGGGTTAGACAATTAAATAGACATTAAATTAATAAATTAATTTGACCTATTTAATCCACCCATGAATAAATTCTACCAAAACCTCACATGGTGATAAAAATTATGTCATTACTAGGGTAAACATGTGTTCTATATTTAATTGTAGTCTTGGATTTCCTATATGAAAAACATTCAGGATATATTCTATTATTTCTGAAAAATTTTATGCCTGTGATTTATTATATTTTTTATTTTTAATATATCAACATTGAGGATCCATGGGCCCGAGAAATAGACACTTATTATGTTCCTAACTATGAAAATATTATTTAAAGTATTCCAAAGTGTTACTCAATAAAAAAAGAGTCATTAAAAGGGTAGTTTTCACCAATATCCATGACATAAAGGAACACAAAAATGCATATATAGATCCTTATCATGGTCTACTATCAATACACCATGAGACCAAAACCCATGAAATACCCATTTTACATAAAATTCTTTAAAATAAATCTTTGATATTATACCACTCCTATTTTAGTGTATCACCCTAAAATATAAAAGACTTCATAAAAATTTATTCATTCATTTCAATCTAACTCAACTCTAAATTTCCTCTCAATCATCCATGAGAATTTGGTTAATAAATAAAATATAAAAATACCTTCAGAATTTTTTAATGGATTATCTCAAGAAAAAAGTCATCATATACCTATAATTTGAAGTTTATTTTAACACCACACTAAAGAATAGATTAGTGTTTATGAGAGTTCTCCCACCACCCAATTTAATGATCAATGTTATATTGACCATGCCTTAATTAAGATTTACTCATAACTCCCCCTTTGACAATTCACTTCTAAAGGTATCTTTATCAATATCCCTATACTAATAAATCACCCCAATATCCCTTTATATAGAATTTTTATCATCCTATTAGTTTCATATTTAACTTTAAAAGAATAAATTTTGGCTCATTCCATCACTTCCTTTCAGTTTTCATGGACATTATGAAACTCGTATTTCAATAATCATCCTTAAACAAGGTGAAATACTTTCTCCTTGTGTTCATGCATGGGTCATGGGAATGTATGAATAAATTTGAATAAAATTAATAAAATTTAAAATCCAAGTTTTCTTTTTATTATAGATATTTCATACCATATTTCATCTCATGAATATTTCACAATTATCCTTCATATGTCTTTTAATATTATGCATATCAATTATAGATTTAATGTTTTAGATATTTTCTATAATTTTTTTATTAATATGGTCTATTCATTTATAACACATTTATTTTCTTCTTCTATCATGAGAAAATAAAAATTCTATTTATTTTTCACCAGATAAATATTACCATTTATCCTTCATCCTTACATCAATAAAATTTCAGACTTTCCTTTGATTATATAGTCATTTTATTGAATGTGACTTCAAATCATGAGCCACAATGTTGTATTATGTCCAAGATTTGTTTAAATCCCATAAAAATTTAGTGTATCCATATTTTTTACTCATATCTTTCCACACTCATTTTACTACTACCCTTAATATTTAGACGTACATCATTTTTTAAATAAATTATCCATTCATATAGATATTCATGTTCTTTAATAAGTGTATATTTATAGTTATGTGGGATGAAAATCCACTATCAAGAATCCCAATATTATTATTATTTAATTACTTGAGTGTAATTATGGATAATATAGAATTATAGAATTGTTTTTATCCATCAAACAAAATCATGTTTTAGAAAAGACATAAGTGGATCTCTACTGATTCCTTTTTATTTTTGCAGTGATTCAATCCTTCTCTTATTACAACATAGAATGATTATTATCTAATGGTATAGTATTCACTAAATGACTCTTTATTATAATTATGGATCCATATAATTTGTTTCTTTTTCTTCTAAACCTACAATCATAATACTTATATCAAAAATTAGATCAGAAAAATAGTATCTATAAAAAGAATTTTTTTTTGAGACATAGTACTTTCTATAATTCCCCATTATTGTCTTTTTAGTGTCATGACTTCTAAATAACTCGTTTTTTCAACATAATAGGTATTTAATGACGTAAATAATAACAAAATTATAATATAATTAGGGAATATATCTTTTCTCCTTAAATCCATATGTTTATGGCCTCTAAGTAGATCATGGATTTTTTATTAACTCTTAAATATTGGTTTATTGGATTTTACCTAAAATATTGATTTATTTTATTCATTGATCTAATTATTTGAGTTTTGGATGATTCTCATTTAAATAAAATTTTGGTCTTTCCAATTTTATTAGAACTTTGATAAAAAAATCACTTATCAATGTTCTTTATAACTATTTTGAATCATTCCTTGATTTATGTATCTATGAACTTCCCAAATTATATTTTATTCTTCAACCCTTAATATCTCAAATCATATTATAGATTATTATTCAAGAATACCACCTATTATATAAGTGATTTAATGTACTCTTATTACTCCTTAATAAAAATATTATGTTCATTGAAATCCTTTTTTATTATTTAATTTTAATCTTTTAGTTAAAAACTTATCTAGGTTTTTCCAATACAGACACTTAATCTTATAAAACCTTCTCTAACTGAGCGATTTCATATTTTATTTACTCCAAATCCTTTGAGTAATTTGGATATATAGATCCTATAAATCACATTCATTTTCAAACTTATGATTGAAATTACATTTTGGATGATCTTTTTATTTATTTTCAGTGTAAATTTTTAACCCCTATAATCATTTAATCCTACAAATTTTATTTGAATTATATTTCACCATATTTGAGAAAAATAATATTGCTGTATTTTTTCTTTCTTATAGATCGCTTCCACTAAAAATTCTTCTCAAATTTATTTTCTTTTTTAATATTTTATCTATTTGGAACTTTATTTATTTATTTTATAAGAAATTAAACATTCCACATATTCATCAATACAACTTGGACATTATGATCTTATATCCCCATAATTTCCATAATTGAAACAATTTGATTGTATCTTGAACTAAAATCTTCCTTTTACATGTTTGAACATACTAGAACTAGATATAGAAACTTTCCACTCGTAGCTTATTTATCATTATTTTAATTGATATTGAAATTCTCCATTACGGTGAATTTTATCTCCTTGGATGAATGGCTCACATTCCTTTTGTCTTTACTTGAATCTCATAAAGCATAAAACTATTCTAAAAATCATCAAATAAAATCTTAACCAATTTCAATCCTTAAATAGCTGAAACTTTTAAATTATAAAAGAGCAGTAATATTATTAGAATCATATTAATAATAACCATATTTTTTATTTCACCACCAAGATCATGTATAAATCCAAAAATTTCAATGATGTGGATAAAGAATTCATCATTGATTTCTTTAGAATATATCTTCGTATTATTACACTTATTATGAAATACTTATATATTTTTCTTATTTAACCTCATTTTCAAATTCAAATATATTCGTAAAATTATCTAAAATATATTTTTTTATTTATAACTCTTCACCTCCATATATATCTAAATTAAAAACTCTCAAGATAAGGAATTTTCTTCCTTTACATCATTTTCAATAATATTTTTATCTATTTCTTTCAATTACATCTTTGTAGAATCACTTACTCAAATTATATGTATAAATATAGTAAATACATCTATACTAAGAGATAAAAGATTATATCTTATATAATTATTCAAAATTTGATAATTCTAGTCATTATATATTATAAATTCTTTTATTTTAATAAATTTTTTCCATTTAAATATTTTTCTTATGATATTTTTTCTAAAAAATATCCTTTCTCATCAAATAACAGTTATTGTAACCATAGGGACCCAAACACCCTAATAGTGGGGAGAATTAGGGTGTCAAAAATCTCTCACCAAATAGATATTTTTTATGTTATCAATAATACATGAACTTATAAATTCAAATAGAACATTCACACCATCAAAATATGAAAAGTAAAAGTTAGTTAGTGACATAAATATTTTATGTGGTTAACCCTAAAAGGGTTACATCTAAGGATCATACACCAATGATGTTTAAATGTACCAAGGAACCAATAATAAAGAGTAGGGATTATAATAATTTAGAATCAAATCACTTTCATTTCCAAGAGTCACTCACTCATTCTACCTCTCCACTCATTACTTCAAGATATATACATGAAAAGATATGGCACACAGGTTATTCAGAATGAAGGTATCAAGAGATAATAAACATACCATTCTACAATTTTTGTTTCTATTAAACTCTATCCTCAACAACAAGATAAAATATTAATTATTTTTTAATTTCCCCTATAATAGTTCTCAATCTCTAAAATTTTACATTTTAAAAGGATTTCTCTTTAAAGTTGTGTTCTCTCTCTATATCATCTATTCTTCACCATTATTTAATTTTTCTATATAAATATACTCAAATATATTCTTAAAATATCCCTCCCTTCATATTCCAGATGTCTTGGAAATATTTTCCTTTGAAAATATTATTTAAGATCATTTTAGAACTCTCATTATCCAAGCATATCCTTCCATATTTGAAAACATTCAAACTTGTAAATTTTTCTATTATCTACCAAATCATGGTGTAATGGGAACCATTTTGGTATAACAACACTAGATTACCATATTTGATTAAAACATATGACTAGATATTCTATTTAAACACCATTATTCATGTGTATGGAATCAAATATGTTATCTAGAGTAATTCAATATAGAATAATTAATCTTATTGTGACATAATCTCCCAATATCCACTATATTACAGTTAGGTTCTTTAGGAATAAAGAAATTGTTCTAAGTAATGGAAGATAATAAAAACCAAATTTCCGAGATCACTATACTGTGAAAAAACAAAACCTTATAAATAAAAATTTTAGAACATGTTCCTTTAACTATTTTATCATAATACTCATGTAATCAATCATAGTGGTTTGATAAATACCTATAAAGAGAAACCAATAGGTTCCTCCCTTCATTGTGTATCCATGGTTTTATCTAAATCACCCAATAAATAGGAAATAACCTCCATTCTTCCATGATATGCAATTATATTGGGTTGAAAATGAAGGAGGAGGGAGAGAGAAATTGGTGATTTGACATAAGCTTGGGAAAGGATCGCATAAATGAACTACCATATCAATGCCTTGGAAATATTGTATATGCCTCAAGCATACAACTAATTATTCTTGAATTTACTCATAAATTCATGATATATGAGTAAATTCTATGTCGGCTACAACTCCTTGTAACAATTCATCCATACAAGTGTTCAGTTGAACGTTTCATCATAAACAATATTTAGATTAATGATAGATTTGATTATGTGTAAGATCACCCAAACATTAACACATAACATTCAACTACCTAATCAATCATAAAAATATTGTAATAGTGAGCTATGATTAACCACATTATGATATTCCTAGGTTATACACTATGATTGGATAATGTAGAGGCAATATAATATTTTCATATTTTATTAAAAGTTATACCCAAGACATAAAAAATTATATTTAGATCAAGGATATTGAACAATATGATATCAATTTTATCATCTCATGTGATATAGATATGCAGTGTAAACATAGGATTAAGGGAATATCTCCACCAATCTCTCACTTACACTAATTCCTCATAGACATTGTGCAAGTTTACCTTATATTGTATCATATATAATTACTTGTGAAATTGTTTTCAAAAATTATTTAAGATATTTAAAAAATTATTTTGGAAAACCATCATCAAAGTTACTATGTATCACATCATATACAACACCATGTAAATTTATATCCAAAAATCATTTTCGATAAACACTAGAACACTTTTAGAGAAGCTCTCTGAGTTTCACAACAATCAATCCCCATTTGGTCAATTAAAAAATGTGACCTCACTAGTCATTTCAGCATTGAAAAATGAAAATTTTCAAATTAATAAATTTAATTTAAGAGAATCATATATAAAATAAGATATTCTAATAAATTTATAGAGGTATTTAACATGATCTATATTAAACACATGTATCTATATATTAGTGTCCACTAACTGTATCATATAAAAGCATGAATTTTTATATGATCCATTTTTTTATGTCATTGAATAAATATGTGACACAAAGTGTGTCAATACTATATAGACTACACATTAATTCTTGATTCTATGATTATATAATGGTCAGGTCAATGAATACATAACATGTCACTCACCCTTATAGATGAGCACACCACATACCCCTCATCTAATAGATAATAACAACACATGTATTATATAGTTATATTCATAAAATCTTTTAGTAAATCTCAATAAAGGGAAAATATGTCATACTCACCATATTAGAGTCTAAGTCCTATCTTTGTTAAACCTCGAGTGATGACATGATCAACAACATACCCAACCATATACTAATTTTCTAAGCTTAAAGACTTGTGTAAGAAAAGAGTCAAAGTATGAAGATCCTTGTGTTAGTAATCTTGTAAACCTTGGGTATAGGGAAATCCAAATATTAATCATACACCCCTACTATAAAAAATAATGTATGACACTTCATGTGGTATACTTGGGAGGTTATCCAATACACAAAACTCTTTTTGAGCCTCATAAGCATATTTTTTTATCACTATATGAAAGTATACTCATGATAACATTATAATTTAATCACAATCTAAAATATTCCATGATGAATATTGGTTATGGATAACTCAAAGTCATACTTATATAGGTTAATCATCATTTCACTTACCAAAATTTATACATCCAACATGAAAGAATGAAATAAAGGAGTCTTCCATTTGTATAATCATGATACATTTTATATTCTTAAATTATCATGACCTGAACCACTGAGGTTCGACCCAGGACTACCCCAAACCCGCCTCTAACAATCCAAGGGATGGCGACCAGTGCCAAGTAGGGATATCCCACAAATGAGAGAAATTATCATAATGTACCTATACACACGCACACATCTCCAAGCCAACAAAATTCTAAAATGTATGGCAGCTGAAAAAATTCATGAATACATCTAAGATCCCACAATAGAGTATGATAGTAAAGTAATGGAGGTAGAAAAAGGGTAAAAATACAAGACCAACCAAAAATAATAATTTTCTAACCTAATCTAAGCATGAGGAATAAATTCAAATGCAAGATACCAGTAACCACCTTGGTCTGACATACTCAATCTATGCTCTACCTGCTCCATATCCTCCTAGGACACCATCACAAAAGGCCTTCGTTTGCATAAGACATGACTCATACAGGAAAATCCCATGTAGTAGTGTGTCTAAAATTACTCAGCAGGACACCTCAAAAACACTAAACAAGAAGCACCATGTATAGTTATATCAATAAAAGATATAACAATAAATATATAATAAAAACACCAATATATACTCAATAAAGACACCACACCATTAGGTGGTCATAACTAACTATCATCCATAGGATTCTACTTGAAGAAATTATTATTCTGGGTGAGTCCACTTCACGAGACATGCTATCATAGGATACACCTGATGAAAATTCCTAGATCATTAGGCCCCATAAAATAAATCTAAATAGTCTAAGAAGATATGGATACTCAGATAGGGGGTCACGCCCAGAACTGTTGGGGGACACCATGAACCCAATCTAGATCAACCCGCTATATATGGGATCATATTTCAATGATACCACAAAACCCACTAATACGAACTGCTAGATGTAGGAACAATACCTTTCATAGGGAGTTCACATTGATACCACAAACCCTACCTAGGGATTGTGGATGATAGAGGATTGCACTCCAATCATATAGAGGGACACCACAAATCTATTTCGAGACTTGGACTCTAGAGGGGATCACAATCATGTGATGTGGATGTAATTTCACACTATACCCTCAAAGAAAAGAACCAAGGGAACACACTCAACCTATACTATTCCAAAATAAGGAAATAAAGACCTACAAACACTCTTGAAGGGGGTACATGGTGTGTAAAAAGGGGTTCACGGTGTGTCCAGCTATCCCCAAGTCTGCCCGTCTGGTAAAGCCTCACACGACATTTAAGTATCTATATACATGGAATGTTGAAGAAGTTAAAGGCATGTAGAGACACAAGACATCCTACCATTTTCACCTGACCATGTCCATTTATGGTGGTTGTGTCTGTGTACTAGCATGTGTACACCTGGTTGTGTCTATGTCGAAGTAAATGGAATACCACTTGGACATTTACTTTTCCTCATGCCCATGTAATTCCTAAAGTACATTTCACTTCATTAAGAAATTTTTCAAATTTTTTGTAAAAAATACACATGATGTGTGATATTTAACATCAGTTGGAACCATAGCACTGCATTCAAGGGTGGGCACACGGCGTGTAAACCTGAATTACACTCTATGTTTCTTTGGATTTTCTAGAACCCTTGGGTTCTATTCCTTATCAATGCACACATCATTATAACAATTTCTCTCTTAAGAATCTATAGATCGGGGGTCATCCAACCCTTTCCATTCTTAATCGCCAGGATTTAGGTTCAAATTTTCTTGGAAATCACTAATTTCAATCCATTCATCCCCACGTATCAAAACTAGGTTGAATGTATTCTTTAAATCCACATACTATAAAATTTTATAAATCTTTCCTTTGATAATGATTGTAAAAGTTCTTAACTTAAACATCCCATAATTACATGATTTATAATAAGGGATACACTTTCTTATATTTAAATGATATTTTTGGTTTATTATTCTACAGAATTAGGAAAAATATTACATGTAAACCCCTTACAGTTAAAAGTGTCCATTTCCACTCAATGTCAATTTTATTCCAAAAAAACATGATTCTTAAATTTAAACTCATATTTCATTCAAAACACATTCTATTATTTTAATATGGATACCATTAATGAAAACATAATTTATTATATATTTAATGATCATCTTTAAACCCTATAAAAAACACTTTAAAACATGGGATGAGAAAAAAATCTCATTAAGAGAGATAAAAATAAATAAATCTCATTAATCCATTTTAAATTCATGATAATCCATAAGTATTTTTCCCTTTTGGTAATAAACTTTGAGTTTAAAATATTCACTTACTATTGAAATAAACCTTTTACTCAATGTTTCTCATAAAAAATCATAAGAAATAATAAAGGAAAAATAATTATTCATTATATTTTCTTGAAAAAACATAAAATATTTTCCTTGAAAAATAAATATTTTACCCTTATTAAACCATAAGTAATATTTTAAGTCAAAGTTCACTTTCTTATCTCATGAAATCAAAATATTTCCATAAAAACAATCATTAAATGGAACATGAAATATATAAAAGGATAAAAATATAAATAATCATAAGGATGAAAATAACTGATTTAATAATTATGGAATGCATAATCTTAATCATCATTGTTATATCATCAAGGCCTTGTTCAAATACATCATAATAAATTTGGAAGGAATACCACTAATATCCATCATAGTTTATCTCAAGAGACTTATTGATGCATCAAGGGGCTACCTATAATTTTTTCCCACACATCACATACTAATTCCAATACATTCATCATATGAAGAATAAACAATACAATATATAATCAACATAAACATTCATATTTAAAAAACAACATACAAAATTTCAATATTTTTCCTAATAAATACATAGAAAAACATGATCATAAGTTATCCACAGAAATAATATGGATGGTATCATTAGGTTATATCCCTAATAAAGCATAATAATCATAAAAGTGTATTTAAATAGATGAAAATAACTATAAAATAACACTCAACCCTTTATTTTAAAAAATGAGAAAAATATCCTTTTCTTTGATAACATCTTAGATAAAAAATTATTGAATATTGAGAAAATGAATTTCCTTGAAAATAACCATAGAAAATTATAAAGTAATATTTAAATAAAATAATGTTCATGATGATACAAAAATCTATTGATGTTGTATACATTAAAATAGAACATTATTTTAACACTTTTTAAAAAATTCAAAAGTGAGTCGTATGGAAAACATTTGAAAGGATTCCTTTCAATAATTTTTAAATAAACTAAAAGTAGTTTAAAAAAAACTTTAAAAAACATAAAAACATAAATAAGGAAATTTTTGAAATGTTTTATGAACATGGATAAAGAGGAAAAATATTTTTAAAGCAAAACATTATAACATGGATTTAAAATGAAAATCCCAAACACTTTGTTAGCTTTTAAATAAAAAGGATTTTAAAGGATTAAACAATCAAAGGATTTGTAAAACATCTAAATTTAAATAAATTAATTATAAAAAACATCTATATGGACTTATATACACATAAAAACATAAAACTTTTCACTAAAATGTAGTAAGTCT
The DNA here is from genome assembly GCA_963277665.1 of Viscum album. Taxonomy (NCBI): domain Eukaryota; kingdom Viridiplantae; phylum Streptophyta; class Magnoliopsida; order Santalales; family Viscaceae; genus Viscum; species Viscum album. The sequence goes on along the minus strand of OY728159.1, from coordinate 1,204,674,750 downwards.
CAAATAAAGGAAATTTAGATGAGATTCCTTACCACATGTACTAAACCATTTTGTACATTCTATGAATCCTGAATAATAAAATTATATTATTTTTCTAATTTTATATTAATATTTTCATATTTATTCCATTATAAATTTTCATTTTATTTCATTTATTACCATAACTTATTTAGTTACTAAATTAGTTTTGTTTACAATGGATGTTTTGTGGATGTTCGATTTATAATCCCAAAACAAATTTTGTAGGTTGACCATGGTCAATGGGGTTATGGTTTCATCATCTATAGAATAATAATCAAAACATAACTATCATGTTTTCACATTAAATACACTTTTAGAATCATCTATGAAATTTAGATATGAAAAACAAATCTCATCAGTTCATAGAGTTGGTAGACCACACATACACACGAGTGATGTTGTCATTTTTAATGGGTAGAATGGTAAGAAGGTAATGATGGACTTACTAATGTTGTTCCAACATATCTCAATATTTATTATGTTTTTATAATAAAAAAGTTCCCATTTTTTATGATAAAGTATTATTAATTGTTTTTGTGCTATTAATGGTTTTCTTAAAGTAATATTTCGTTTGAAAATATTTTTTTTAAACTATCATTTTTCAAGTTTCAAGAACTTTTCAAAAAGAAATTATCAAAAAAGGTTATAAATTATCATACAAGGTGATAATTTCTCATAGAAGCTATTGTTTTCATTGAACCTCTAGGAATTATATTTTCTATGAATGTAAATAATTATATTAGCAGACATATATATTCATGCTAGATTTCAATTTAGAGCCTAGGTAAATTATCTTATGAGAATCATACATATAAGATTTATCATACAAAGAAAAATAATTTCTTTTGATAAATGATTTTGTAAAATGAAATTATTATATGAGGATAATTTTATCATATTAAGCACAAAATTGTCTAACATGATAAAAATTTAGAAATTTGTTACTTAACAAAGGTAATTATCATATGAAGATCAAAACATCATATGAGGAGAAATTTTATATTTTGGAATGATGTTTCTAGTGAGATTATCCTAGGAAGAAACTATTATATTAAAAAGGTGTAAAATATCATATGGATTAGATTATCTTATGAAGTTACAGATTTCTCTCAAAGTAAAAGTATTCTATAAATATTCAATTCAGACATTTTTCTATGTCTTTTGATGTTTTGAAGACAAAAATACCCTATAAAGAAGATAATTCCCTCTAAATATAAAGTATTTAGAAGAAATTATTTTAAGAGTATTTATTCATTATTTTGAGGTATTTATTACCATTATATAAAATTTAGTGAATTCTATTCCTAAATTCCCTTATATTAAAAATTTTGAGGATTGTATCAGGAAAGAATAATTAAAAAATATGTCAATTTCCAATGATTTTCTTGTTTCAATGGAGACCATCGTTACAGTCAATGATATCTAAGATTAAAATTTTAAAATATAAGGTCACATGCAGAAAAAAAACTTGTATTTTAGGATTATTATATTTTCTCTTAACAATTGGTGTATATATGAATCTTTGAATTCAAAATTCAAATAGGAAAAAAGATAACAATTTAGATAAATTTAGAACACTTGTGAAAAAAGAGTGGTATCTGAAGAGCACATACAATACTCTACTTTATTATAAATATAACAAATTTTGTGTCCTCTATGAAGAAGAAATAACTGATTCCACTATTATTTTAGGATATTATCATCTATAGTTGGGAGACCTTCTAAAGTTAATCATTAATGTTTGATTCTTTCTATGTAATAACATGTCATATTTTTTAAGTTGAATCTTGAAACTTTTAGATGAATCTAAATATATCTTATACATATTTTATATTTTTTAAATCTCATGTATATATCTTATAAAAAGGAATATCCCTAGAAAATCTTTTGTCACTTTTGTGTAAGAAGTTGTAGTTACTTGTACTAAACTATTTAGGTCCCTGGGAAAACAACATACCTAGTGAAAATTCCAAAGCTCATGGTGAGAGAATTAGTAGAGTGGGCAAGGGAATAACTATAAATTCAATATGTCATGTTCTTATTTTTAATTTATTTATTTTACCCAATATATTGATAAAAAATAAAATATCGGTTTGAGGGTCGATTTATTTGTCATTAAAATTTTGAGATCTCGGTTCACCCACACCCCCCTAATGAGTCATTAATTTACTCCCTCCATTTGATAATTGGTATGAGGGGAAGAAATTATTTAGTTCTCAACTCTAAAATTTTGAATTTGTTAAGATCATTTTAAATGGTTGCAATGGTTCACAATAGAGATGGAATGTCTATGATTAGGGATCCCTATTTCAATGGAGAAAATTATTAGTGTTGGAATCATCAGATGATTATCTACTTGAAAAATATTGGTTTAAAGTTTTATTTTAATGCCTACAAACCTTAAAAAGTTCATTAAGGATATCTATAAAAATTGGATGCTACTAAAGAAGCCAAATATGATATAAACTCTATGGGTATGAATGTGATTATATGTGGACTTGGTCCTGATGAGTTGGATAGATTTTCTCAATGTTCTACAAAACATGAAATGTGGAAGATTATATCTATATAATATTAGTGTATGAATAATGAAATATAGATTACATTGTAAACTATGAAGTTATCTTTTGATACGTTCAAAATAATTGATCATGAGATCATCACCCTAATTAATGGAAGGCTGACTGAAATCATGAGTGATGTGGATACGACAAGAACTCCTCTCCTTAAACCTGATCAATATATTAATGTTAAACATTAAAATTTAGTTTAATTTCATCTAGATTTGTTTAATCTATATCTAAGAAATATTTTTAAATATAAGATCTCATTGGCACACTCATGATGTACGAAGCTGAAATTGAAGTTGAGGTTAGAATTAATAAGATGATAAAAATATTCAATACTAATTTAAAGTAATATATATTTAAATAGGATAGTATACAAAAATCATTTTCATACTCATCTGATGAAGAAACTTTAAGAAAATATGAGTCATGTTATGAGATTTATAAAATTTACCATAAGTTCAAAAAAATACATCAAGAGAATAAGATTCGAAAAATCTTTTTACAAGTTCAAAAAAATCACTGGAAATACCAGAGGAATAAAATTAAATTATTGTAAGAATATTGAATATATTTATCTTTATGGAATCCAACATAAGGAAAAGAAAAAGTGTATAAATAAGTATATAAATAAAACAGACTATAATAATGATAAGAAATATTTGAAATCCAAAAAGAGTTACTCATAGGACTCTAGAAATGGATCCAATTCTGATTCTAAAGATGAAGCATATTATCAGAAGGAAAATATGTATTTCATAGGATAGACTGATGTGGTATATTCCTCTTATTATTATTCTTCAAAATCTATATCTGAAAATTTTTTGTAAGGACCCAACCTCAAACATCAAATATTATAGTGAATTTATAATATAATTCACTTTCTTTCCTTCCAAAAGATCTTTTAGGCTTGGAGTTATAGATAATTAAGAAAAAATCTTAAAATATAAAATCATACATTACAAGTGTAAACTTCTACACAATATCCATTTTTTCCATAAAACCATAATTTTTAAAATAAATATGATTTCTTTTCATGATAAATACTCAAAATTTTCTTAATGACTACATCCTTGTCCATACTCCCGCTTAAACCCTGTGAAAAAAAAATTAAAACTTGGGATGAGAAAACAATATCTATAAGGAGAATAAAATAAATAAGAAATTTATTAGTTTATAAATAATTATAATAATTTTCATTTTTCAAAATAAACTTTGGGAACAAAACAAATATTTTCTTACCCATGAAATCACCTTTTTTGTCCAAATCATTCTATGAAGAATTTAATGAGAATTCTTAGGTAAAATTAAAACCCATGAAGGATTCTTTGAAAACATGAGAAAATCATGAAAACTATTTTATAAATTTATATTGTCCACCATTAAAAAGTAATATATACTTTTCTTTGAACATAACCTCAATAACTTACCTTTTAAAAGAATGATATTTTTGTAAAAAATAGCAAGAATAATAAAATTTATAGGTAACTTGGGGAATAATTTCTTTATCATACTTAATTATTATGTAACACCCATGACTACTATAAAATAACCCTTTTTGTTATAATTGATATAACCCTCATAGTTATACTAGGATGTAACCATCACAATTACACATGGAATAACCATCATGGTCAACTTCCAACATAAACAATTAATTAAAGGGATTTCATGGACCCACCCATATTTGGTTTATAACTGAACTACCGCTCATTGTAAAAAATTACTAAGAACCATAATATAATCATAAAACATGGATTATTTCATCATAAAAACATTCTTTGAGGAAAATCATTTATTTTAAAAGAATAATGAATGTATTCAGAGGGAAACATTTTCATTAAAAAAACCATTTAATATTGTAAATTAAGCTTAAAAATATTAAGTAATAAGAAGAATGGAAAAATTAATTCATACTTTATAAGTTAAAAAAATATTCCTTTTTACATTTGTAAAAAAGAAACATTAATAGAGGATTTTAAAAATAAATTCCATTAAATATATCATATCCTTGAAGTTATCATTAATAAAAAGAATAAATTATTTTTATCATCTATAAATCCACATAAAACAAGGTAAAATACAAAATAATAAAATAAAAACTAATTTCACACATAATCATATCATGACATAATCAATTAAGTGTAAGTTTAACTCAATGAAAGAAAATTGAGTTAAGAATTATCTTATATTGAGTTTGATTTTTCACGTATTTCCTTTATCATCTTAGATAATAAACTTATTTTAATTATTTACATTGTTGATAAATTTTTTAAAGTTTATTACTTATTTTATATCATTTATTACCATGTTAATAACAATTATATAATTATTTAAGTTCATGTCATATTCTTTGATGATATTCGGTTCATATGTCCAAATTGACATAGGTATGTGGACTAAAGTGAAAGTGGTCATTATTCAAAAATATCCAGTATAATAATAATTAAATAATTAAAATTTTATACATCAATTATAATTTTAAATCCATCCATTAAATATGGTTATTAAAAGTGAACTACATTACAATCATGGAGACAGTAGGTCGTACTTACGCCTCAATAACGTTTTTATTTTTTAACGATCATTATGAAAAGAAAGTAATTATTATTTTATCTTTTTAGAATGATAGTGAAATAATATATATCATATTAATTCTTTAAATATACATATATATATCATCCATGTAATTTGATGATGAAAAATAAATCACATCGCTTTGTGGTGGTGGTGGTCCATACGTACGCACGAATGACGTTATCATTTTTTTGTGCATAGAAAGGTAAGAAATTAAATTATATATTTTCTTATAATAATGATAAATATTTCATTGATATCCTATATAAAAATTAATTCCATCATTATAACCAATATTAAGATATGGTGATGGAAAACAAATTACATTGGTTCATGAGGCGATAGTCTCTCATGCACATGAATGATCTATTATTTTCCCATTTGATAGTATTAGAGAAGGATGTGGATCATGAAAATAATATAATAACATATAATTATATTTAGTAAACTATAATTCTTATTTTATCATGGTTTAAGAAAATTTATAGGAGGTGAAAAAATAAATAAAACAAAAACACTTTATTAAAAACTATACCTCTTCTTCATTCAACCGCCTTTCTTTAACACAATAAGACCATTGAGGTTATTTTTATGCCCAAACTAAGGCCTCTAGAATGTGGGGATAGAGTATATAAAAATATTTGGTAATATATTATCTAAAATAAAATAATTTTTAAGAGTTAAGAAATGATAATAAGAGGTTCCATTTCATGAGAGAGGGGAGGGGTGCTCTTGTAATTTCTGAAAATATAAAAATATAATAAGACTACTCTAGATCAAAATACTTTAAAAAGGTATATAAATTAAATAGGGATTAAATTTTAGAGCATATATTATTCTATTTTTACTTATATAATATTTTAAAGATTTTTAAATAAATTAATAAATTATTATTTCCATAAAATATCATTATTGTCAAAATTCATATTATTTATTACTTGGACTTTAAAAACATCAAAACAACATGTCACAATTTGAACCAACTATATTATTATATCTAGAAGGTGACAATTTACTAAATTTAGACCCATTTATTCCAAATATAGAATTCATTTTTCAAAAATCAAATCATAAAATTTTTATAGTTTAATTTAAATTAAACCATAAAAACATAAAGAAAAAAAATCAAAAAAATGTATTTTATAAATATAAAATATTTATACAAAAAATTAAAGTATAAATCCCATTACAAAAAACATAATTGGATTAAATTAAATAAAAATTAACTAAATAAAATTTAAAACTAATCCAAAATATATTTTGAAATTGTAAATATAGTGAAAGAAAATACAATTTTCAATAAAAATATATTTTTTCAATATTCAATGAAAAATAAATATTTTAGAAAAATTCTAAAAAAATAATGCTAAGATAATTTTTACGTGGTGAATTAAAAATGGAATAAATTTTGTGAAATTAAAATTCAATAATTTTAAAATTAAACATTTAAATAAAATATTATAAGAATATAACTACATATTTCAAGAATACTAATAAATATTAAAATGATTTGTTATATCATTACCTTGGTTGTTACATTACCCCCCCCCCCCAACCTTTTGGGAATTTAATCCTCAAAATTTTATTTACTTATTAAATAACTAGGGATACCTTTCCCACATATCATTTTCGTATCCTCAATGTGCTTCTTTATCCATGTGGTTTCTCCACAAAACCTTAACCTAGAAAATTACCTTGTTCTCAAATACTTCCTAGGACAAACTCAGAGGTAAGGCCACTCGGTAGGTAACTGATCCAACTTTCTCCAAGATATCATATGGTCTAACGAACCCTGGATTTAACTCTTATTTCTTACCAAAATTTGTAACACTTTTCTATGAAGATATTTTAATAAAAACAATATATACTACCTCAAATTTAAGTTCTTTCATCTTATTATCTGCATAATTTTTTTTTCCTTCTTTAAGCTATCCTCATATGTTGCTGGATCATTTCCACCTCCTCAGCCACTTCCTCTACTAATTCCGGCCCCCATTAACTTTTTTTTACCTACATCATCCCAAAGTGTTGGAGTTTGACACTATTTTTCATATGATTCTTCAAAAGTTTCCATCTATATATGGTAATAAAAACTGTTATTGTAAAAAAAATAAGCTAAATAAATATACTGATCATAAATTCCTTGGTAATCCATTAAAAAATCATGAAGAATTTCTTCCAAGGCCTTAATTTTTCTTCCTCAAAATCCATATGATCAAGGATGGAAAGATATATTTAAATTTAACTCAGTAACCAATGAATTATGAAGGACTTTCCTAAAATTAGAAGTGAACCTGAGATGACGGTCTGATACAATAGAGATATGAACCCCATGTAACTTGACTATCTCCATTACATACAGTCGAGAAATTTGATCTGAATACATAGTATCCAAGATAGGAAATAAATTTACTGATTTAGTCAATCGATTAACAATAACCCAAATCACATTTTTACCTAAAGAAGCCTTTGGGAGTCCCAATAGAAAATCTGTGGATATATTTTCCCATTTTCACTCTGGCACTAGAAAATTCTTAAGCATCACCTTCAGTAATTGTCATTCTTCTTTAAATTATTGAAAAGTAAAACATTTCATGGTAAAGAGAGAAACATCTCTTTTCATTTCTTCCCACCAGTAATACTACCTAATGTCATTTTACATCTTAGTGGTTCTAGAATGAATAGAAAATGGGGAACTATGAGCTTCATTTAACAACTCCCAATTCAAATGTGAATCACAAGGCACACATACCTTCCTTAAAAATATTAATAAACGTTCTTTATTGGAATTAAATTCAAAAAACGTACCTATGTTCACCAATTATACCTTTTTTTATAACTCACAGTCTTTCTTCTGAGCCTGCTTAATTTTGTCTGTCAGATATGATTACACTATCACTTGAAACAAAATAGAGTAATTTCCTACACCCACATTTTACGGTTCAAAAATAATCAAATAATTAATCAAAGGGTCGTGTTCAAAATGTAACATAGTTAATGTAGCATTATTTTTCTGAATCATAGCATCAGATACTTTATTTTATTTTAGGTGATGGTAATTGATCATGTAATTATAATCCTTTATCAATTTTCTATGGAGATATTTTAATAAAAATAGGATATACTACCTAAAATTTAAGTTATTTCATCTTATTATCTGCATAAATTGTTTTCCTTCTTTAATATATCCTCATATGTTGCTGGATCATTTCCACCTCCTCAGCCACTTCCTCTACTAATTCCGGCCCCCATTAAATTTTTTTACCTACATCATCCCAAAGTGTTGGAGTTTGACACTATTTTTCATATAAATTCCTTAGTAATCCATTAATAAATCATTAAGCATGTCTTCCAAGGTCTTAATTGTTCTTCCTCAAAATCCATATGATCAAGGATGGAAAGTTATATTGAAATTTAACTCATTACCCAATGACTTATGAAGGAATTTCCTAAAATTAGAAGTGAACCTGAGATGACGGTCTGATACAATAGAGATAGGAACCACATGTAACTTGACTGTCTCCATTACGTACAGTCGAGAAATTTTATCTGAATACATAGTATCTAAGATAGGAAGGAAATGTAATGATTTAGTCAATCGATTAACAATAACCCAAATCACATTGTTACCTAAAGAATCCTTTGGGAGTCCCAATAGAAAATCTGTGGATATATTTTCCAATTTTCACTCTGGAACTAGAAAATTCTTAAGCATCACCTTCAGTAATTGTCATTCTTCTTTAAATTATTGATAATTCAAACATTTCATGGTAAAGATAGAAACATCTCTTTTCATTTATTCCAACCATTAATACTACTTAATGTCATTTTACATCTTAGTGGTGCTAGAATGAATATAAAATGGGGAACTATGAGCTTCATTTAACAACTCCCAATTCAAATGGGAATCACAAGGCACACATACCTTCCTTAACAATCTTAATAAACGTTCTTTATTGGAATTAAATTCAAAAAACTTACCTATGTTCACCAATTATACCTTTTTTTATAACTCACAGTCTTTCTTCTGATCCTGATTAATTTTGTCTGTCATATATGATTACACTGTTACTTGAAACAAAATAGAGTAATTTCCTATACCCACATTTAACAGTTCAAAATTAATCAAATAATTAATCAAAGGGTCATGTTCAAAATGTAACATAGTTAATGTAGCATTATTTTTCTGAATCATAGCATCAGATACTTTATTTTATTTTATGTGATGGTAATTTATCATGTAATTATAATCCTTTATCATTTTCATCCATCTTCTATGTCTCATATTCAAATCTTTTTTATTAAATATATACTTAAAACTTTTTTGATCAGTATATATTTTACAATTAGCTCTATATAAATGATCCCTCCAAATTGTTTTAAGTAAAAACCCATAATAGCTAATTCTGAATCATGTTTAGGATAATTTAACTCATGAGGTTTCAGTTACTGCGAATCATAAGAAATTAACTAATCATTCTACATTATAACACAACCAAGTCCCTTAATTTAAGCATCATTGTAGATGAAAAAATCACTATTCCTCAAAGGTAGGGCCAAAACTAGAGAATTTGACAATATTCTTTTAAAATTCTGTAAAATAATCATCACATTATTTTATCCAGGTGATTTTAACCCCATTTCGTGTTAACTTAGTTAGTAAGCTAGAAAACTGAGCAAAATTTTCAATAAACCACCTGTAGTAACCTACCAACCCAAGAAAACTAGGAATATATGTTTTTTGTCTTGTCTATTATTCAAAAACTTTTATTTTAGTAGGGTCAACAATAATTCCATATTATAAACTTTATTCCCAAGGGAAGAAGTATTTTGTAACATAAAAATTCACATTTTTTAATTTTTTTCATATAAATTATTTTCTTTGAGGGTTTGCAGAAGAATCCTTAAATTGTTTTCATGATCCTCATAAATTTTTGAATAAACCATAATATCATCAATAAAAAATCATGGCCTTATCCAAATATTCATATAAGACTCCATTCATAAGATCCCTAATATATTAGGATCATTTTTCAAACCAAAGGGCGTAACTATAGAATCATATTTCCTATATCAAGTTCAGAATTCTATTTTCAGAATGTCGTCCTCTTTCACCTTCAACTGATGGTACCCAAATCTTAAGAAACCATCAAAAATACTAACCTCCTTGGATCTGATCAAAAAAGTCATTGATATGAAGCAAAGGATAATTATTCCTAATAGAGATGTTATTCAATATTATATAATCAATAAAGGCATAAAGGAACCATCTTTATTTTTAACAAAAAAAAATAGGAGTACCCCATGGTAAATTGATAGGTCGAATAAAACATATATCAAGAAAGTCCATTAATTTATTTTCATTTCCAAAAGTTCTACATGAGTCATTTGATAATGGGGTTTTGAAATAAGTTTAGCATTAGGGACTAAGTCAAAAATAAACTCAACCTCTTGATTAGAAATGACACTAGGAAAATCATCAACAAAAACATCCATGTATTCAATTTCCATAAGAACATCATTAATCTAAATAGTTCCCTTGTTTTCAAAAATATGTGCAAGATAACTTTCACTTACATATTTTAATTGTTACTTGGATTCCTGATATTTTATCAATGGTATGGATTCATTCCTGTATACAAACAAATAATATTTCTGAAAAAACAACTTCATTATCTCTACAATTAATCATAGAATTGTAAAAAGAGATTCAATCCATTCACAGAAAAACATAAAACTCTACAAGTATAAAGATCACAAGGTTTCTAAGTAAATTCCTTGGACATAAAATAACAAGAATATTTTTATAATTTCTTTTTTCCTTAATACATCCCCTGGTGTTTTTACCATAATTTCCCATTCCATTTATTGAGGTGGGATTTCCAATTTACCAAAAAAATTATCAAATATTAAAGAATGTGTAGAACCCAAATCAAACAATTTCTTGAGGTGGGATTTCCAATTTACCAAAAAAAATATCAAATATTAAAGAATGTGTAGAACCCAAATGAAACAATACATTAGAATAATATGAAAAAATAATCAATGTACCTAATAAAACTTTGTTTGATGGCCCAATATCTATTGAAGTTCCTGTAAAGGATTTCTCCATAACTTTCTACTTATTTTCTGGCTACTTTCCATCATTCAGGTCCTTCTTCAGGAAAGTATGTGCATAATGACCCATTTCACCACATTTAAAAAACTTTACATCCTTCTTATCTAAATTGAACATACTAATACCAAGATATTTTTCATTATAATATTGATCCATATGTCCATACTTACAACATTGTAAGAACTTCCCAAATTTGATAAGGCATTCCTTATGGTACTTTTCACTACACTTTCCATAAACTAAAAACTATATTTTCTTAACTTCTTATTTATTTGATTGGTGATTACCCATTTCCTTCCCTTTGGACCTTTTCTTCTAATTGTTTTCATATATTACATGATTGTTGGAAAACTCAAATTCTACCCTCATTGAACATTAAAAAAGTTTCTCTTGAATTTTAAATTCATGAGAATCCAATTTCATTTGATACCTTGTCTTCAATCCTGAGTAAAAAATGATTTATTTTACTATTAGGATCCTAGATAAAATTTGGAACATACCTTTCCAATCGATTGAAGTTTTAGTTGTACGTAACCACTAAATCTTCCTCCTTTTTTCAATTCCAGGAATTGATTTTCCAAACTGAGACAAATTTCATTATCAAAATATTTCTAAAGGAAATGATTATTAAATTCATCCCATTACAAGACATCAATATCTAATCTTTCCGTAATATTCTTGATCATTGACCACCACTATTTATCTTCACCATAAAAATGATAAATTACAAGACTAATATTTTCATGATCTAAACACCCCATGACATCAAAAATATTTTTTAGGGCTTTAATCCACCCTTTATATACCATTTGGTTTGAAGTTCCATTAAAATCAGGAGGGTGCTTCCTCATAAAATGTTCCTCTATCACCATGTTCCTCTATGGTAGATCTAGATACTCTTTAATATGGATACCACTAACATTTATGGCTTGTTTAAACTAATCCATTATTGAGACAAAATGTTCTATTCTAATTCCAACCATCTCGAGATGTTGATTTGGAAGTATGTTTTATTATTGATTCCTTCCCACCACTGCCTCCAAGTTTACTCTATAGAAACCATTCTGAACAAACAATTTTTATATTAAGCAACATGGTAATTCTTCAAATTCTATATCATTTCAACTTAGCCATAAGGTAAAATATTTTAAGGGCATGATATTAACATTACCCTAACATCTAAATTTATCTAAACCATTCTCTGATACCAAATATAAGGACACATCCTTAAACATCGCATATTCTGGTGAATTTAAACCGGAATTAAATTTATTTAATTCACAATGATCTTTTTGGATTAAAGTTTTATAGAATAAGGACAAACTATTACAAATTAAATTCATACATTAAAAGTGGAAACTTCTTCATAGTACCCATTTTTTCTACAAAATAAAAATATTTAAAATAAATATGATTTTCATGATAAATCATTACAATTTCCTCCATGACCTCACCTTTGTCTGTAGTCTCCATTAAACCCCATGAAAAATATTTTAAAATATGGTATGAGAAAAATATCTCAATAAGGGATATAAAATAAAGAAGGAAATTATTATTCAATAAATACTTATAAAAATTTTCCTTTTTTAAAAGGAACTTTTTCGACAAAAAAAGTATTACCCAGGAAATATCCTTTTCTATCCAAATAAATCTATAAAACATTTCATGAGAAATTTTAACAGAAAAAATTAAAACCCATAAATGATTATTTGAAAACATAATAAACTCATGGAAAAAATCATAATGTTTTAATTTTCACCCCTAAAAGGTAACATGTAATTTCTATTGAACATAACCCTAAAAAACAAACCTTGTAAAAGTAAGATATTTCTATAAAAACATAAAAATTCCAATAAAACTTATAGGTAACTCTGAGAATTGTTTTCTTATAATATTTACTTATGATGTAACCCTCAATACTACCATAAAATAACCCTCATGATAATACTATACATAACCCTCATAGTATTACTTGGATGTAGCTATCACATTTATCGATGGAATAACCCTAATGGTCGATTCACATCATACCCAATGCATTGGAGGGCTATCATGGACCCACCAGTATTTGGTTTATAACGGAATCAATCGTCATCATAAAAAATTCCAAATAAACATAATATAATCATAAAACATGAATTCTTGAATCATAAAAAAAATATTAATGAAAATAACTTATTTTAAAACAATATTGTGCACATACAAAATAAATAATTATCATTTTTTACCATTTTATAACAATTACATAATTATTTCAGTTCACATTGGATGCTTTGATGATATTCAGTTCATATGTCCATATTGACTTAGGTATGTTGACTATTGTAAAAGAGGTCATTATTCCACCATATCTAGAATAATAATAATGAAATAATTCTCATTTATATAAAAAAATATACTTTTAAATAAATCCATTAAATATTTTTATTAAAAATAATCTATTTTACAATCATGGAGACGATAGTTCATAATTATGCATGAGTAATATTTCCATTTTTCAATGATCATTGCAGAAATAAAGTAAGTATTATTTTAACTTTCAAGAATGATCATATATATATATATTCATATTTTATACATTAAAATAGAACATTCTTTTAACACTTTTTAAAAAATTAAAAAGTGAGTCATATGGAAAACATTTGAAAGGATTCCTTTCAATCATTTGTAAATAAAGTAAAAGTAGTTTAAAACAAACTTTAAAAAACATTGAAACATAAATAAGGAAATTTGTGAAATTTTTTATGAACATGGATAAGGAGGACAAATATTTTTAAATCAAAACATTATAACGTGGTTTTAAAATGAAAATCCCAAACACTTTTTTAGCTTTTAAATAAAAAGGATGTTAAAGGATTAAACAATCAAAGGATTTGTAAAACATCTAAATTTCAATAAATTAATTATAAAAAACATCTATATTGATTTATATACACATAAAAACATAAAACTTGTCACTAAAATGTAATAAGTCTCAAAGAAAGGAAATTGAGATGAGATTCCTTACGTCATGTACTAAACCATTTTGTACATCCTATGAATCCTGAATAATAAAATTATATTATTTTTCTAATTTTATATTAATATTTTCATATTTATTCCATTATAATTTTTCATTTTATTTCATTTATTACCATAAATTATTTAGTTACTAAATTAGTTTTGTTTACATTGGATGTTTTGTGGATGTTCGATTTATAATCCCAAAACAAATTTTGTAGGTTGACCATGGTCAAAGGGGTTATGGTTTCATCATATATAGAATAATAATCAAAACATAACTATCATGTTTTCACAATAAATACACTTTTAGAATCATCTATGAAATTTAGATATGAAAAACAAATCGCATCAGTTCATAGAGTTGGTAGATCAAACATACGCATGAGTGATGTTGTCATTTTTAATGGGTAGAATAGTAAGAAGGTAATGATGGACTTACTAATGTTGTTCCAACATATCCCAATATTTATTATGTTTTTATTATCAAAAAGTTTCCATTTTTTATGATAAATTATTATTAATTTTTTTTGGGCTATAAATGGTTTTCTTAAAGTAATATTTCGTTTGAAAATATTTTTGTTAAACTATCATTTTTCAAGTTTCAAGAACTTTTTATAAATAAATTATCATAAAATGTTATAAATTATCATACAAGGTGATAATTCTTCATAGAAACTATTGTTTTCATTGAACCTCTAGAAATTATATTTTCTATGAATGTAAATAATTATATTAGCAGACATATATATTCATGCTAGATTTCAATTTAGAGCCTAGGTAAATTCTTTTATGAAAATTATACATATAAGATTTATCATACAAAGAAAAATAATTTATTTTGATCAATGATTTTGTAAAATGAAATTATTATATGAGGATAATTTTATCATATTAAGTACAAAATTGTCTAACATGATTAAAATTTAGAATTTTGTTACTTAACAAAGGTAATTACTATATAAAGATCAAAATATCATATGAGGAAAAATATTATATTTTGGAATAGTTTTTCTAGTGAGATTATCCTAGGAAAAAACTATTATATTAAAAAGGTGTAACATATCATATGGATCAGATTATCTTATGATCTTACAGATTTCTCTCAAAGTAAAAGTATTCTCTGAATATTCAATTTAGACATTTTTCTATGACTTTTAAAGTTTTGAAGACAAAAACACCCTATAAAGAAGATAATTCACTCTAAAGATATAGTCTTTAGAAGCGATTATTTTAATAGTATTTATTAATTATTTTGAGGTATTTATTACCATTATATAAAATTTAGTGAATTTCATTCCTAAATTCCCTTATATTAAAAATTGTGATGATTGTATCAGGAAATAATAATTAAAGAATATGTCAATTTCCAATGATGTGCTTGTTTAAATGGAGACCATCATTACAGTAAATGATATCTAAGATTAAATTTTTAAAATGTAAGGTCACATGCAGAAAAAAAAACTTGTATTTTAGGATTATTATATTTTCTCTTAACAATTGGTGTATATATGAAGCTTTTAATTCAAAATTCAAAGAGGAAAAAAGATAACAATTTAGATAAATTTAGAACACTTGTGAAAAAAAGAGTGGTATCTAAAGAACACATACAATACTCTACTTTATTATAAATACAACAAATTTTGTGTCCTCTATGAAGAAGAAACAACTGATTCCACTATTATTTTAGGATCTTATCATCTATAGTTGGGATACCTTCTAAAGTTAATCATTAATGTTTGATTCTTTCTATGTAAAAACATTTCATATTTTTTAAGTTGAATACTGAAAATTTTAGATGAATCTAAATATATCTTATACATATTTTATATTTTTTAAATATCATGTATATATCTTATAAAAAGGAATATCCCTATAAAATCTTTTGTCACTTTTGTGTAAGAAGTTGCAGTTACTTGTACTCAACTATTTAGGTCCCTAGGAAAAAAACATACCTAGTGAAAATTCCAAAGCTCATGGTGAGAGAATTAGTGGAGTGGGAAATGGAATAACCATAAATTCAATATGTCATGTTCTTCTTTTTAATTTTTTTATTTTACCCAATATATTGATAAAAAATAAAATATCAGTTTGAGGGTCGATTTATTTGTCATTAAAATTTTGAGATCTCGGTTCACCCACACCCCCCCCCTAATGAGTCATTAATTTACTCCCTCCATTTGATAATTGGTATGAGGGGAAGAAATTATTTAGTTCTCAACTCTAAAATTTTAAATTTGTTAAGATCATTTTAAATGGTTGCAATGGTTGAAAATAGAGATGGAATGTCTATGATTAGGGATCCCTATTTCAATGGAGAAAATTATTAGTGTTGGAATCATCAGATGATTATCTACTTGAAAAATATTGGTTTAAAGGTTTATTTGAATGCCTCCAAACCTTAAAAAGTTCATTAAGGATATCTATAAAAATTGGATGCTACTAAATAATCCAAATATGATCTAAACTCTATGCGTATGAATGTGATTATATGTGGACTTGGTCCGGATGAGTTGGATAGAGTTTCTCAATGTTCTAAAAAACGTGATATTTGGAAGATTATATCTATAGAATATTACTGTATGAATAATGAAATATAGATTACATTGTAAACTATGAAGTTATGTTTTGATACGTTCAAAATAATTGATCATGAGATAATCACTTGGATTAATGGAAGGATGACTGAAATCATGAGTGATGTGGATATGATAGGAACTCCTCTCCCTAAACCTGATCAATATCTTAGTGTTAAACATAAAAATTTAGTTTAACTTCATCTAGATTTAGTTAATCTATATCTAAGAAATATTTTTAAATATAAGATCTCATTGGCACATTCATGATGTATGAAGCTGAAATTGAAGCTGAGGTCAGAAATAATAAGATGATAAAAATATTGAATACTAATTTAAAGTAATATATATTTAAATAGGATAGTATAAAAAATCATTTTGATGCTCATCTGATGAAGACACTTTAAGAAAATATGATTCATGTTATGAGATTTATAAATTTTACCATAAGTTCAAAAAAATACATCAAGAGAATAGGATTCGAAAAATATTTTTACAAGTTCAAAAAAATCACTGGAAATACCAGAGGAATAAAATTAAATTATTGTAAGAATATTGAATATATTTATCTTTATGGAAACCAACTTAAGGATAAGAAAAATTTTATAAATAAGTATATAAATAAAACAGACTGTAAGAATGATAAGAAATATTTGAAATCCAAAAAGAGTTACTCATAGGACTCTAGAAATGGATCCAGTTATGATTCTAAAGATAAAGCATATTATCAGAAGTAAAATATGTATTTCATAGGACAGACTGATGTGGTATATTCCTCTTATTATTATTATTCAAAATCTATATCTGAAAACTTTTTGTAAGGACCCAACCTCAAACATAGAATATTATAGTTAATTTATAATATAATTCACTTTCTTTACTTCCAAAAGATCTTTTAGGTTTAGAGTTATATATAATTAAGAAAAACTCTTACAATCTAAAACCATACATTACAAGTGTAAACTTCTACACAATATCCATTTTTTCTATAAAACCAAAATTTTTAAAATAAATATGATTTCTTTTCATGATAAATCCTCAAAATTTTCTTAATGACTACATCCTTGTCCTTACTCCCGCTTAAACCCTGTGAAAAAAAATTAAAAGTTGGGATGAGAAAACAATATCTATAAGGGGAATAAAATAAATAATAAATTTATTAGTTTATAAATAATTATAATAATTTTCCTTTTTCAAAATAAACTTTGGCCACAAAACAAACATTTTCTTACCCATGAAATCACCTTTTTTGTCCAAATCATTCCATGAAGAATTTAATGAGAATTCTTAGGTAAAATTAAAACCCATAAAGGATTCTTTGAAAACATGAGAAACTCATGAAAACTGTTTTATAAATTTATATTTTCCACCCTTAAAAAGTATTATATACTTTTCTTTGAACATAACCTCAATAACTTACCTTTTAAAAGAATGATATTTTTGTAAAAAATTGCCAGAATAATAAAATCTATAGGTAACTTGGGGAATTATTTATTTATCATACTTAATTATTATGTAACACCCATGACTACTATAAAATAAACCTTTTTATAATTGATATAACCCTCGTGGTTATACTTGGATGCAACCATCACAATTACACATGGAATAACCATCACGGTCAACTTCCAATATAAACAATTAATTAAAGGGATATCATGGACCCACCCATATTTGGTTTATAACTGAACTATCGTTCATTTTAAACAATTACTAAGAACCATAATATAATCATAAAACATGGATGATTGAATCATAAAAACATTCCTTGAGGAAAATCACTTATTTTAAAAGAATAATGAATATATTCAGAGGGAAACATTTTCATTAAAAATAACCATTTAATATTGTAAATGAAGCTTAAAAATATTAAGTAATAAGAAAAATGGAAAAATTAAATAATACTTTATAAGTTAAAAAAATATTCCTTTTTACATTTGTAAAAAATAAACATTAATAGAGGATTTTAAAAAGAAAGTCCATTAAAAATATCATATCATTGAAGTTATCATTAATAAAAATAATAAATTATGTTTATCATCTATAAATCCACATAAAACAAGGTCAAATAAAAAATAATAAAATAAAAAATAATTTCACACATAATCATATCATGACATAATCAATGAAGTGTACGTTTATCTCAAAGAAAGAAAATTGAGTTAAGAATTATCTTACATTGAGTTTGATTTTTCATGTATTTCCTTTATCATCTTAGATAATAAACTTATTTTAATTATTTACATTGTTGAGAAATTTTTTAAAGTTTAATATTTATTTTATATCATTTATTACCATGTTAATAACAATTAAATAATTATTTAAGTTCATGTCAAATGCTTTGATGATATTCGGTTCATATGTACAAATTGACATAGTTATGTGGACTAAAGTGAAAGTGGTAATTATTCAAAAATATCCAGAATAATAATTATTAAATAATTATAATTTTATACATCAATTATAATTTTAAATCCATCCACTAAATATGGTTATTAAAATTGAACTACATTACAATCATGGAGACAGTAGGTCGTACTTACGTCTGAGTAACATTTTTATTTTTTAACGATCATTATGAAAAGAAAGTAGTTAATATTTTATCTTTTTATAATGATAGTGATATAATATATATAATATTAATTCTTTAAATATACATATATATATTATCCATGTAATTTTATGATGAAAAATAAATCACATCGCTTCGTGGTGGTGGTGGTCCATACGTACGCACGAATGACGTTATCATTCTTTTTTTGCATAGAAAGGTAAGAAATTAAATTATATATTATCTTATAATAATGATAAATATGTCATTAATATCCTATATAAAAACTAATTCCATCATTATAACCAATATTAAGAGATGGTGATGGAAAATGAATTACGTTGGTTCATGAGGCGATAGTCTCTCATGCACATGAATGATGGATTATTTTCCCATTTGATAGAATTAGAGAAGGATGTGGATCATGAAAATAATATAATAACATATAAGTATATTTAGTAAACTATAGTTCTTATTTTATCATGGTTTAAGAAAATTTATAGGAGGTGAAAAAATAAATAAAACAAAAACACTTGATT
The DNA here is from genome assembly GCA_963277665.1 of Viscum album. Taxonomy (NCBI): domain Eukaryota; kingdom Viridiplantae; phylum Streptophyta; class Magnoliopsida; order Santalales; family Viscaceae; genus Viscum; species Viscum album. Next base: position 1,204,654,801 of record OY728159.1, on the reverse strand, counting down.
AAAAACAATACCTCTTCTTCATACAACCTCCTTTCCTTAACACCATAAGACCATTGAGGTTATTTTTATGCCCAAAATAAGGCCTCTAGAATGTGGGGATAGATTATATAAAGATATTTGGTAATATATTATCTAAAATAAAATTATTTTTAATTGTTAAGAAATGATAATAAGAGGTTCCGTTTCATGAGAGAGGGGAGGGGTGCTCTTGGAATTTCTGAAAATATAAAAAAAAATAAGACTACTCTAGATCAAAATACTTTAAAAAGGTATATAAATTCAATTGGGATTAAATTTTAGACCGTATATTAATCTATTTTTACTTTTATAATTTTTTTAAGATTTTTAAATAAATTAATAAATTATTAATTCCATAAAATATCATTATTGTCAAAATTCATATTATTTATTACTTGGACTTTAAAAACATCAAAACAGCATGTCACAATTTTAACAAACTATATTATTATATCCAAAAGGGGACTATTTACTAAATTTAGACCCATTTATTCCAAATATAGAATTCATTTTTCAAAAATCAAATCATAAAATTTTTACAGTTTAATTTAAATTAAACCATGAAAACATAAAGAAAAAAATAAAAAGAAATTTATTTTCAAAATATAAAATATTTCTACACAAAATTAAAGTATAAATCCCATTACAAAAAACATAATTGGATTAAATTAAATAAAAATTAACTAACTAAAATTTAAAACTAATCCAAAATATAATTTGACCTTGTAAATATAGTGAAATAAAATACAATTTTCAATAAAAATATATTTTTTCAATATTCATTGAAAAATCAATATTTTAGAAAAATTCTAAAAAAAATATTGCTAAGATATTTTTTACGTGGTGAATTAAAAATGGAATAAATTTTGTCAAATTAAAATTCAATAATTTTAAAATTAAACATTTAAATAAAATATTATAGAATATAACTACATATTTCAAGAATAATAATAAATATTAAAATGATTTATTATATCATTACCTTGGATATTACATTACCCCCCCCCCCCCCCCACAACTTTTGGGAATTTAATCCTCACAATTTTATTTACTTATTAAATAATTAGGGATACCTTTCCCACATATCATTTTTGTATCCTCAATGTGCTTCTTCAACCATGTGGTTTCCCTACAAAACCTTAACCTAGTGAATTACCTTGTTCTCAAATACTTCCTCTCTACAATCAAGAATCTGAACAAGCTTTTCGTCATAAAAAAATTTTCTTCTGACTAAACAACTGCATGGATCAAAACATGATATGGATATGTAACACACATTCTTAACATTGGAACATGAAAAACATTATGTACCTAGGACAAACTCAGAGGTAGGGCCACTCGGTAGGTAACCAATCCAACTTTCTCCAAGATATCATATGGTCTATCGAACCCTATATTTAACTCTTATTTCTTACCATAATTCGTAACACTTTTCTATGGAGATATTTTAATAAAAATTGGATATACTACCTAAAATTTAAGTTCTTTCATCTTATTATCTGCATAAATTGTTTTCCTTCTTTAAGATATCCTCATAAGTTGCTGGATCATTTCCACCTCCTCAGCCACTTCCTCTACTAATTCCGGCCCCCATTAACTTTTTTTACCTACATCATCCCAAAGTGTTGGAGTTTGACACTATTTTTCATATAAATTCCTTAGTAATCCATTAATAAATCATTAAGCATGTCTTCCAAGGTCTTAATTGTTCTTCCTCAAAATCCATATGATCAAGGATGGAAAGTTATATTGAAATTTAACTCATTACCCAATGACTTATGAAGGAATTTCCTAAAATTAGAAGTGAACCTGAGATGACGGTCTGATACAATAGAGATAGGAACCACATGTAACTTGACTGTCTCCATTACGTACAGTCGAGAAATTTTATCTGAATACATAGTATCTAAGATAGGAAGGAAATGTAATGATTTAGTCAATCGATTAACAATAACCCAAATCACATTGTTACCTAAAGAATCCTTTGGGAGTCCCAATAGAAAATCTGTGGATATATTTTCCAATTTTCACTCTGGAACTAGAAAATTCTTAAGCATCACCTTCAGTAATTGTCATTCTTCTTTAAATTATTGATAATTCAAACATTTCATGGTAAAGATAGAAACATCTCTTTTCATTTATTCCAACCATTAATACTACTTAATGTCATTTTACATCTTAGTGGTGCTAGAATGAATATAAAATGGGGAACTATGGGCTTCATTTAACAACTCCCAATTCAAATGGGAATCACAAGGCACACATACCTTCCTTAACAATCTTAATAAACGTTCTTTATTGGAATTAAATTCAAAAAACTTACCTATGTTCACCAATTATACCTTTTTTTATAACTCACAGTCTTTCTTCTGATCCTGATTAATTTTGTCTGTCATATATGATTACACTGTTACTTGAAACAAAATAGAGTAATTTCCTATACCCACATTTAACGGTTCAAAATTAATCAAATAATTAATCAAAGGGTCATGTTCAAAATGTAACATAGTTAATGTAGCATTATTTTTCTGAATCATAGCATCAGATACTTTATTTTATTTTATGTGATGGTAATTTATCATGTAATTATAATCCTTTATCATTTTCATCCATCTTCTATGTCTCATATTCAAATCTTTTTTATTAAATATATACTTAAAACTTTTTTGATCAGTATATATTTTACAATTAGCTCTATATAAATGATACCTCCAAATCTTGTAAGTAAAAACCCATAATAGCTAATTCTGAATCATGTTTAGGATAATTTAACTCATGAGGTTTCAGTTACTGCGAATCATAAGAAATTAACTAATCATTCTACATTATAACACAACCAAGTCCCTTAATTTAAGCATCATTGTAGATGAAAAAATCACTATTCCTCAAAGGTAGGGCCAAAACTAGAGAATTTGACAATATTCTTTTAAAATTCTGTAAAATAATCATCACATTATTTTATCCAGGTGATTTTAACCCCATTTCGTGTTAACTTAGTTAGTAAGCTAGAAAACTGAGCAAAATTTTCAATAAACCACCTGTAGTAACCTACCAACCCAAGAAAACTAGGAATATATGTTTTTTGTCTTATCTATTATTCAAAAACTTTTATTTTAGTAGGGTCAACAATAATTCCATATTATAAACTTTATTCCCAAGGGTAGAAGTATTTTGTAACATAAAAATTCACATTTTTTAATTTTTTTCATATAAATTATTTTCTTTGAGGGTTTGCAGAAGAATCCTTAAATTGTTTTCATGATCCTCATAAATTTTTGAATAAACCATAATATCATCAATAAAAAATCATGGCCTTATCCAAATATTCATATAAGACTCCATTCATAAGATCCCTAATATATTAGGATCATTTTTCAAACCAAAGGGCGTAACTATAGAATCATATTTCCTATATCAAGTTCAGAATTCTATTTTCAGAATGTCGTCCTCTTTCACCTTCAACTGATGGTACCCAAATCTTAAGAAACCATCAAAAATACTAACCTCCTTGGATCTGATCAAAAAAGTCATTGATATGAAGCAAAGGATAATTATTCCTAATAGAGATGTTATTCAATATTATATAATCAATAAAGGCATAAAGGAACCATCTTTATTTTTAACAAAAAAAAATAGGAGTACCCCATGGTAAATTGATAGGTCGAATAAAACCTATATCAAGAAAGTCCATTAATTTATTTTCATTTCCAAAAGTTCTACATGAGTCATTTGATAATGGGGTTTTGAAATAAGTTTAGCATTAGGGACTAAGTCAAAAATAAACTCAACCTCTTGATTAGAAATGACACTAGGAAAATCATCAACAAAAACATCCATGTATTCAATTTCCATAAGAACATCATTAATCTAAATAGTTCCCTTGTTTTCAAAAATATGTGCAAGATAACTTTCACTTACATATTTTAATTGTTACTTGGATTCCTGATATTTTATCAATGGTATGGATTCATTCCTGTATACAAACAAATAATATTTCTGAAAAAACAACTTCATTATCTCTACAATTAATCATAGAATTGTAAAAAGAGATTCAATCCATTCACAGAAAAACATAAAACTCTACAAGTATAAAGATCACAAGGTTTCTAAGTAAATTCCTTGGACATAAAATAACAAGAATATTTTTATAATTTCTTTTTTCCTTAATACATCCCCTGGTGTTTTTACCATAATTTCCCATTCCATTTATTGAGGTGGGATTTCCAATTTACCAAAAAAATTATCAAATATTAAAGAATGTGTAGAACCCAAATCAAACAATTTCTTGAGGTGGGATTTCCAATTTACCAAAAAAAATATCAAATATTAAAGAATGTGTAGAACCCAAATGAAACAAGACATTAGAATAATATGAAAAAATAATCAATGTACCTAATAAAACTTTTTTTTATGGACCAATATCTATTGAAGTTCTTGTAAAGGATTTCTCCACAACTTTCTACTTATTTTCTGGCTACTTTCCATCATTCGGGTCCTTCTTCAGGAAAGTATGTGCATAATGACCCATTTCAACACATTTAAAACACTTTACATCCTTCTTATCTAAATTTAAGATACTAATACCAATATCTTTTTCATTATAATCTTGATCCATATGTCTATACTTACAACATTTTAAGCACTTCCCAAATTTGATAAGGCATTCCTTAGGGTACTTTTCACTACACATTACATAAACTAAAAACCATATTTTCTTAACTTCTTATTTATTTGATTGGTGATTACCCATTTCCTTCCCTCTGGAACTTTTCTTCTAATTGTTTTCATATATTACATGATTGTTGGAAAACTCAACTTCTACCCTCATTGAACATTAAAAAAATTTCTCTTGACTTTTAAATTAATGAGAATCCAATTTTATTTGATACCTTGTCTTAAATACTAAGTAAAAAATGACTTATTTTTCTATTAGGATCCTGGATAAAATTTGGAATATACCTTTCCAATCGATTGAAGTTTTAGTTGTACGTAACCACTAAATATTCCTCCTTTTTTCAATTCCAGGAATTGATTTTCCAAACTGAGACAAATTTCATTATCAAAATATTTCTCAAGGAAATTATTATTAAATTCATCCCATTACAAGTCATCAATATCAAATCTTTCCCTAATATTCTTGATCATTGACCACCACTATTTATCTTCACCATAAAAATGATAAATTCCAAGACTAATATTTTCATGATCTAAACACCCCATGACATCAAAAATATTTTATAGGGATTTAATCCACCCTTTATATACCATTTGTTTTTAAGTTCCATTAAAATAAGGAGGGTGTTTCCTCATAAAATGTTCCACTATCACGATGTTCCTTTATGGTAGATCTAGATACTCTTTAATATGGATACCACTAATATTTATGGCTTGTTTCAACTGATCCATTATTGAGACAAAATGTTCTATTCTAATTCCAACCATCTCGAGATGTTGATTTGGAAGTATGTTTTCTTATTGATTCCTTCCCACCACTGCCTCCAAGTTTACTCTATAGAAACCATTCTGAACAAAAAAAATTATATTAAGAAACATGGTAATTCTTCAAATTCTATATCATTTCAACTTAGCCATAAGGTAAAATATTTTAAGGGCATTCTATTAACATTACCCTAACCTCTAAATTTATCTAAACCATTCTCTAATACCAAATATAAGGAAACATCCTTAAACATCACATATTCTAGTGAATTTAAATAAGAATTCAATTTATTTAATTCACAATGATCTTTTTAGAATAAAGTTTTAGAGAATAAGGACAAACTATTACAAATTAAACTCATACCTTACAAGTGGAAACTTCTTCATAGTACCCATTTTTTCTATAAAATAAAAATATTTAAAATAAATATGATTTCATTTCATGATAAATCATTACAATTTTCTACATGACCTCACCTTTGTCCGTACTCTCCATTAAACCCCATGAAAAATATTTTAAAATATGGTATGAGAAAAATATCTCAATAAGGTATATAAAATAAAGAAGGAAATTATTATTCAATAAATACTTATAAAAATTTTCCTTTTTTAAAAAGAACTTTGTCCACAAAAAAATTATTACCCATGAAATCTTCTTTTCTATCCAAATAAATCTATAAAACATTTCATGAGAAATTTTAACGGAAAAAATTAAAACCCATAAATGATTATTTGAAAACATGATAAACTCATGGAAAATTCATAATGTTTTAATTTTCACCCCTAAAAGGTAACATGTAATTTCTTTTGAACATAACCCTAAAAAACAAACCTTGTAAAAGCAAGAGATTTCTATAAAAACATAAAAATCCCAATAAAACTTATAGTTAACTCAGGAAATTGTTTTCTTATAATATTTACTTATGTTGTAACCCTCAAGACTACCATAAAATAACCCTCCTGATAATACTAGACATAACCCTCATAGTATTACTTGGATGTAGCCATCACAGTTATTGATGGAATAACCCTAATGGTCAATTCACAATATACCCAATGCATTGGAGGGCTATCATGGACCCACCATTATTTGGTTTATAACGGAATCAATCGTCATCATAAAAAATTCCAAATAAACATAATATAATCATAAAACATGAATTCTTGAATCATAAAAAAAATATTAATGAAAATAAATTATTTTAAAAGAATATTGTGCATATACAAAGGAAATAATTATCATTTTTTACCATTTTATAGCAATTACATAATTATTTCAGTTCACATCGGATGCTTTGATGATATTCAGTTCATATGTCCATATTGACTTAGGTATGTTAACTATGGTAAAAGATGTCATTATTCCACCATATCTTGAATAATAATAATGAAATAATTTTCATTTATATAAAAAATATATACTTTTAAATAAATCCATTAAATATTTTTATTAAAAATGATCTATTTTACAATCCTGGAGATGATAGTTCATAATTACGCATGAGTAACATTTCCATTTTTCAATGATCATTATATAGAGAAAGTAAGTATTGTTTTAACTATAAAGAATGATCATATATATATATATATATATATATTAATTATTTAAATATAATTATATATATCATCCGTATGATTTTATGATGAAAAAAATTACATCACTTTGTGGAGTTGGTAGTTCACACATACGCACGATTGACGTTATCATTTTTCTGTGCATGTAAAGGTAAGAATTTAAATAATATATTATCTTATAATAATGATAAATATTTCATGAATATCATATATAAACTTTAATTCTATAATTATAACCAATATTAATATACGGTGACATAAAACAAAGTACATCGGTTCGTGAGGCAGTAGTCCACCGTACACACGAATGGTGAATTCTTTTCCTATTTAATAGAAGTGGAGATGGATACGGGTAATCAAACTAATATAATAGAGTCTGTGTATATATAGTATACTTTATATATTATTTTATCATGGTTTAAGAATATTTATAAGAGGTGTAATAATAAATAAAACGAAAACACTTGATTAAAAATGATACCTCTTCTTTAGACAGCCTCTTTTTCTTAATAATATAAAATTATATTTATTTTCATAGTTTTAATATCATTTATTTGATTTTTCTATTAATTAAATTATTATTATATCTGTGTTATGTAAGAATTTAAGGTAAAATTATTCTTCCCAAAAAATTAAAAATAAATTACCATGATAAATATAATTATTTTATATTTTAAAATAATATTTATGGTTCAATATATCTTCTGGATAACCACATATTAAAAATGGTATAATTAGTAAAAATAATAATGTGGTATCTTTGACTTTTCATTAAATCAAATATTATAAGGGTCTTAATGTCAACCAAGGGGCTCTAAAAGGTAATATATTCTACCCATGAATTATTATGGTCAAAAATTACTCATAAAATATATTTTATAATGTTTTAGGGTCATTTTTTAATCCTTGACGTATTATTTTTACCCTTAATTACCTGATTTACCCTTAACCATGGTAACAAAATTTACTAAGGTTACTATTCATATTGTCTAAAAATAAAACCGGAATATTTACTAGATTTGGACCCAATTATTAAAAATATGAAATCTATTTTTTAAAATTTAAATAACAAAATATTTGATAATTTTATTTAAATTAAACTAGAAAAATGCAAAGAAAAAAAATCAAAAAACGCCTTTTAAAATATATAAAATGTTTCAATATAAAATTAATGTATAAAACCCTATTAAAAATAAATAATTTGATTGTATTAAATAAAAATAAACTATTTAAAATTAAAACTAATCCAGGAAATAATTTTACCTTGTAAATAGAGTGAAAGAAAATATAGTTTTCAATAAAAATCTGTATTTTCAATATTCATTAAAAAATAAGTATTTTCATAAAATTATTAAAAATCCATCCTAAGAAAATTTTAACATTATTAATTAAAAAATTGAATTAAATTGTAAAAATAAATTCTATAATTTGAAAATTAAACTTTTAAAGAAAATCTTATATGAATATAACTACATATTTCAAGAATACTAATAAATTTATAATGATTTATTCTATCACTACATGGGTTATTACATTTTTCTAATAAAAAATTAAATGAGTAATTTTCTATATTAAAATAAAAATATGATTCTTTTAAGAAAATTAAAAAATCTATAAATAAATCGTATGATGTTGTTTTCAATGGAAAATAATTTTTAAATAAATATATTTTTGATCTCAATGTTAAACTATCTGAGTATACTCCTAGTTTTGTTGTCTTGGAAAGTAAAATAAAATAATAATAGGTTGAATTTAAAAATATAAAGGATGTCAGTAGTCTTTTTACAAATGTAAATATTTAAATAAAATCATTAGTATGAATAAATAAAATAAAGAAAATTATATCATAGGAAGTAAGGGAAAAAAACTCAAGTTTTATAAAAAATATTTTATACAAAGTTCAAAAAATATAAATAGTTATAATATCACCTATTTTCACTATGTCATAAATATTCATTTTTGAAAATTATTTTTCCTAATAAACTATAAAATATTTATAATAAAGAAGCCATTTTTTTAAAATAATATCTAATTCTAATTTATAAAATTATGGAAAATGTTATAAGATTTAGAATCCCAAATCTTTTATTACTAACAATGATGAACCCAAGATCATTTGGGTACTAAAACATATTTTTACTTGGTTTTTTTTGTAGGGAACAAGCCACATTAATGGTAATGAAAAATGGTTTATGTAAAATGGTTGTTAAAGGTATATGAGTGGATATTTCTCAAAATTTCACTCGCTATCTAAAATTGATGTAGGACATGTCGCATTTGGTGACAATTCCAAAGGAATGATTATTAGTATTGGATTTTTTATAGATTATCATTCAATCATCATCAGTAAATTACTTTCTGTTAAAGACCTAGATTATAACCTAATAATCATTTATTATAGTGACAAATACTTTTCATACATAAATATTACATCTTATTTAGTGAATATTCAACACATAACATCATGATCCATGCTAGAATAACATTTATTTAGTGTATTTGTAAACCTAGATACATAATCAAATTGGTTATGAGAGATCTATATCAACTCCCATTAAGTGATTCATAACTACCACCCTTATTATAAATATCACAACTAAAACCATTCTTCATAACCAAGGGAAATGAAACATAAGAAAGGGTGAGATCAGATACTTAGTAAGGGTAAACAAAAGAGATAACAATGATCACTTAAACATAACATGATAATAATAGTATAAGAATATGATATTAAAATTTGAAAACCATACCCTTTATATCTTTGATCATAATCTTAATTCGTGACATAAATTTTTGTAGTTCATAAGACATAAATCAAAAAGGAATCAAATAAGAGGATCCACGAGAGCATACCATTGGCATATGACACAAGTTTTTGGGATACACATAAGAATATAAAATAATTTCCTTGGTATCAAATTGAAATATCCTGAATTTTTAATTATAGAAAACCATATTTGTTAATAATTAATGAGAATTTTCTTGTGTTAAAATGTACTTTTTCAACAAAAAACGATTAATTTTTTTTAAAGGCTCATGTTATTTTTCCAAAAAATGAAATATCTCTCAAACGGTGTCTCTTATGAGAAATATGATATCACTGTTAGATACGGAATATGTGTTTTATCATAGGTGTTATATAACCTTTGTTTGTGTTAGTTGTTTGGTAACATATCATGTGAGGGTAATTTATTTTAACCCCTTTATATTATATTATTATTATTATTATTCATTCATTCATTTTTTCTTCTTCCCCCATGTTGTGTTGCATCTAAAACCACCAAATATACTTGTTTTTTACCATTTAAATATATAAATTCCTTGATGTGATGATTTTAATGACTATGACACCAATATTTGGTTGAAATGGTAGATTAAATTAGGGTTTATGTTTTTTCAAAGGTGTAACCCCCCAAATTTTTATTAAATTTTTTCAAATAAATTTAATTATTTTGATACATTGTGTTACATGAAACACAGAGTTTTAACAAACTATCCCAAACCATCCCTTAGGGCCCATGCCGTGACTACTCCAAGCCCATCTTCCATAGGCCAATGGCTGAAGACTAGCACTGAGTAAGTATATCCCAAAAAAAGAGAAGGAATTTACCTTTAAAACTATACAGATGCATAAAGCACAAACTTTGTAAAGTAAATACAAAGTAAACTACAACTGTCACTGAGAAAACCACTAAGAATACAGTAAAAACTTAAAGTACAAAGTGGCTAGAATACAAGCCCAAAACCACAAAGGAAAGTACAACAGCCACGGTTTGTCCACTCAAGACCCTACCTGAATGGTAGGTGAATGGTTCCTATAGCCGTAGAAGTATGCATGTCCTCCCCATCTCACTGATAACCACCTAGTCCTAAACCACCAAGGTCTCCATCAAAATTTTGATTATCTGCACGAGACACAACATGTGCGGGTGAAGCCTATGCAGGGGTGAGTAACTCAATATTTAGTAGGGACCCCCAACAACAAAGGAATAACTGGGAAGCAAGACCACAAAGCAAGACCATGAAGAAATACCATGATGCAAAGACATCTCACACCAGGTATAACTCAAAGTACAAAAAGAAATATTTATCAGTCCTAAAGTTGAATCATCTTGTACTGCTAAGGGGACTCATCCCTGATTAGTCACTGATGTCCGTTCAGTTGTTGGACCACTGAGATCCGCCCGACTATAGGACCACTAAGGTCTGCTCAGGTGCTAGAACACTGAGATACACTTAGTTATTGGACCACTGAGGTCCACTCGACTACTAGACCACTAAGGTATGATCGGATGCTAGACCATGAAGGTATGCTCATCATATCTTTTATGTCACATCCATCCGAAGGATTCCCGCTCTCCAGTGCACTTGCTTCTAAGAGAATCTACTCCTCAATCCATTGATAATATCTTAACTACCACAAAAACTCACATTAAGTATACCCAAGGGATTGTATCATTGCAAGGGCCCCAATGTCAAATATGGAACATCAATCGGCCACCCAATCAAAAAGATATTTGTATTTTAGTAAACAGGGGTGGGTTGTGTCTGAGCCTGGTCTAACTTCGTCAGACTGACCCAACCAACCCGGCTTGGGGGTCCTGCATGACCTGACCCTATTCAGTTTACCTGACCTGACCCGATTGGGTTTGGGATGGTCTGTTCAGACCTAGTTCAGTGTCAAGGCCCATTGGGCCTTGCTGGACCCGGCCCAGTTCAGATGTGGGTCCAACCCAATGGGTCACCCAGTGACCTAGTCTAACCCCTCTGGCCTGGTCTGACTTGGTCAGACTAAATCTGACCAGTCGGGCCACCCAGTGTTTTGGTTTTCCATCTGGCTCGGCCTCTAATGGGCGGGTCGGTTCTCCGCAAGCCTCAACCTCCCGGCGGGCCTGTTTACTCCACCGGCCCTACCCAACGCTGGGTCTGGCCTGCTGCTCTAGCCCGATCCGCTGAGCGGACCAGTCCAATCCACCCAGCACATAGTGGGCACCACATCCACCTCCTCCATGGCCTCTCACGCCATGTGGTCCGTTGATCGAGTGCCACCACCTAGAGACGTGGTGTTACGCTGCGTCTCCCCCACTCCGCTGCAGCCCACCCTCATCGCAGACCACCTTGACACCCGCAGTCACACCTTCATAGGTACCTATCGCCATTAAGCTGGTGGCCTCCATTGTAGGGTGGTCGCACTTCCACACACCACCACCAGTGCCACCATTGGTAGACCTCCTTTGGCGGGTCACCACTGACAGTGTGCTGATCTGATTTCTATTTTGAAATCACTATTGTTATCCTCAGGTCATCGCCTTTATCTTTATGGACTCAAGTCTTCCTTTTCATCACTCTGGGGGTCCGGTCATGCTCGGAACCTCCCAGAAAATCCTGATGTGACCTCATGGTTTCAATGGTGAAGGAAAATAGGAGAGAGGTGGGATCACAAAGAACACCCAATGTAAAATCCGAGCCTTTGTTCATTTTGGCTCGAATCTATTCTTGTCAGCGGGGTCACGAAGAATAATTCAATTACTAATATTTTTAATCCCCAACATCAACTAGTAATATTTATTCTCAATTCCACAAAAAATAAATCATTTTTGAATCAACTAGTTAGTGATTTGATCTAAATTATTAATTTAGAAGGGAATAACATGAGAAACAATAACCACACAGATTTAAAATTGTACATGGTATCGGATCATTCGTCGACGAAGAACGGAGTTGAATGTTGATGTTTGTAAATCCTTGATCTGCAATCCACCATTATCGTTGGCAATCCTTTAATCCACCATTATTTTTTGTGATCCTTTGATCTGCTATTATCATTGGTGATCCTTTGAAGGAGGGGGAAAGAAAGAGGATTTTTCTTCATCGTTCGTCATTCGCTGGTGCAAATCCGCCAAAGCCTCCAAGAAAAATTCCAAGATTGTGGCAATGATCCTGTAAAATGCATTAGGATATTAATTGATGAAACATGTTTTAGTCTTTCTGTTATGCTGACTCGCCGAGTCATTGCACTATTTCATTTACGAAATGAAATAGTTGCCTCATCGCTGCATTGTAGTGAAACCTTTTTGAATAAAATAAACTTCTTAAGTTTATTTTATTTTTACTTAAAACACCTAAAAATTAACTTTTATCCTTGACCTGCACTTGCCATGGTTAGGCCCTACCTAAGGAGAACATCTCATTACGAACTCAATGGTAGTCTCGGATTTTTAATCTGAGTTACCATTTGTAAGTTATGAGAATTAAAAAAAATTATTTAAATTATTATATTTACGGTTACGTCCCAAAAACCAACTTTCACAACTAGTATGTGTTGTCCGATGTCAGGCTCCTTCTAAGGGAATCACGCCCTCACAAGCTCAACTATACTCTCATATTTTCAATCTGAGTTACCGTTTATGAGTTATAAGGATTTGAAAATAAAATAATCTTTATTCAATTATTTTATTTATGACCAAAAACCACTTTCCACTATTGGCCTGCTCCAGCCACTATTAGGATCTGCCTAAGGAAAGAACACCCTCACAAGCTTAACAATGGTCTCATATTTTCAATCTGAGTCACCATTCGTGATATATAAGGATTTGAAAAATAAAATAATTTTATTTAATTATTTTATTAATGGTTATGTTATTTTTAGGTTTTCTCACTGGAGTCCCATGATGACTAAACTTAAGTCATGACTAGGGTAAAACCACCATCTGGAATGCAACATTGCCCTCGTATTTCTAATCAGGGCACCCTCTTATGAGTTATTCCACTTTTTTATTAAAACTGCTCATGCGTGCAATTTAAAACATAACATTTTTTCGACGAACCATTCTGGGCACACCGGACCTCGGAATCACACACTATCTTAGCTCCGGGTCTCGGAATAATCCATTATATAATAAATAAATCATGGAATTTCAAAACATTACATTATCCCCACCTTTAGGGATTCACATCCTCATAAGCTAAAATAATGGCTAAACAAACTAATGGGGGTACTGAGTATGGATCTGAGCCTCCCGCTCCCACATTCTCTCTTAGAGATTCATATGCTACTACCGAACACGCACTAGAGGAATCGATCACCCATGAAGGGTCTTATTCTATCGATCCTTTATCTATACCGAAAACTCTTCAAAGTTCACCATGTCATCAAATCTCCAACACGTATAGGCATCATGAGACCTCTACAAAACTCTACTCCTTGGAAGTTAGGAAGTGGGTCGACTCGGTGAGTCAGTCAACGATCACCTAGATGGTATCATTTCTCTTGGATTTACATGGTAAACCTGTCACAAAATCCATCGATATCCCATCCCACTTCCACTCTGGTACCTCAAGGGGTTGTTTCAAACTTGCTGGAACCTAGTGCTCAGCCTTCACTTGCTGACAAGTGAGGCAACTCATGAAAAACTCTTCCACTACCTTTTTCATCCTCAGTCACTAGTAATGAAATCAGAGGTCCTGGTACATCTTTTCCACATCTGGATGTACCACCAAAGGTGAAGTATGGAACTCCCTTAACACCTCCTCCCACAGCACCACTAGTACTATGGTGCGTCCTCTGAAAATGATGACATGCTCCCCACCTTTCGAATATCCATTAGGGGAATGCCATGTGGACATAAGGGCATGTGTAGTCTCATAGCTAGAATCTCCAAGTTATACCTCCCTGACTCTCTATAAGAGTAGAGGGGAAACTACCATCTACTAAATAAAAGTTGGCTCCTCTCTATCCACAAAGGATATCTGAAACAAGGCCAACTACTCTAAGGCCTCGTTCAGTAGCTGGGAACTCGATCTCTTACTGAGAGCATCTTCCACCATGTTCCCCTTCCCATGAGTATAGACTATCTAGAAATCATAGTATTAGAGAAACTATATCCAATTTCATTCTCTCATATTCATATCCTTATGAAAAAATATATACATGATACTCTTGTGGTCAGAGTAGACGATGAATTAGTCGCCCATAAGGTAGTGTCGCCGCGTCTATAGTGTGAAGACTACCACTACTAACTCAAGGTCATGAGTCACATAGTTCTTATCATGTGGTCTCAATTTTCATTATCCATAATTAATCACTACTTTCCCCTACATCAGTACACAACCAATCCCAGTTCTTGATGCGTCACATAACACCACATAGTCGGTTCCCTCCTCTGGTAGCCTCAAGATATAAGCACTCGTCAAGCTCTACCTCACCTGATGAAATATCTACTGGAATATTTCTATCCACCCAAAGGGTTTTCCATTCTTTTTCAACACCGTCATGGGTTTTTCTACTCTAGATAATTCAGGTAAAAACTTCTGATAGTACCCAGACAGCCTAAAGAAACTCTACACCTTGGTAAGGCTCTTGGGCGGTTCCCAAGAAAGTACCGCCTTGATATTAGCTGGATCCACCACAACTCCACCCTCTGAGATGACATATCCTAGAAAATGGACCTTTTGTATATTAAACTCACACTTCAAGAGCTTTATGTAAATTTGGTGCTCTCAAAGTGTGTCAAGAACCATCCTCAAGTGTATCATGTGCTCCTCCTCGAACGCTGAATACACTAAGATGTCATAAATGAAGACCATTACAAATTGGTCTAAGTAAAGTTCAAATATCCTATTAATGAGTCCCATGAACACTTATATGGAGTTTATTAATCCAAACAACATCACTAAGTTCTCATAGTGGATATAGCGACATCTAAAATCCATCTTCGAGATATCCTCATCTCGTACTCGAAGCTGGGGGTAGCATGATCTGAGGTCTATCTTCTAGAACCATCTCGCTCCCTTCAGCTAATCGATGAGGACATCAATAATTGGTAGAGGGTACTTATTATCCATAGTCACCTAGTTCAGGCACTGAAAGTCCACGTATAACCTCAATCATCCATATTTCTTCTTGGAAAACAACAATGGGGCTGCCCATAGTGAAACGTTGGTCCTTACGAAGCCCTTCCTCTGAAAGTCCTATGATTGTACTCTCATCTCCCAGAGCTCTATGAGAGCCATCCAATATGAAAGTGTAGATATCAGTGCCATCCTAGGATATAGATTAATTCATAATTCTACCAATCTATAAAAAGGTGGTCTTAAAACATCCTCTGGAAAGATTTCCTCGCACTCATCCACCACTATAGGGAACTGAAAACTCAGAACATTCACTGCTATACGGGTAAGGATGGCCGCATACAGCTACCCCCTTACCCTATCCTCCAGCTCCCTGATCCTGGTGTGGACAACATTGGGGTGGTGGTTGTAACATGCCAAAATGTATACCACCTCCTTCTGCTCTCCCATCTCCTTTGCCACGTCTTTCTCCCTGTAGATTAATTAGTTCCTATCATTATCTCTTCCATAGTGTCTAATCCACTATTTCACTATAAGAATGATGGGTTGTAAAATCCCTAGAGAGATTTCCCAAGTCATCTCTTGAAAATCATTACCTTATTCTAGGCCAACTGGACTCACCCTATGAGCCTTGAGCTGTCGATCCCCTGTCTTGGGACATCTTCTCAAAACGTCTCACACATCCAAGTCCTTAAGACAAACATTGGCTTCCTGCTCTCGAGGTATTTTATCCTACTTTCCCACTGCTGACATCCATTGGCTATATATGTTCAGCCAATGGACTTTCAACCAAAAACAATTTCTCTAGAACCCTATCATAAATAAGAGGTCATATAGTAATAGTGCTAGCTCGGATGTCCCTGAAGACACCTCGCTCATAAGTCTGAGCCCTGAATCACTGGTCAAATCATATTCATTGAGTATCTTGAAAGGTTAGTATGCCCAGATGAATACTTAGCTGCTGAAATTCCATCCTTTTGAAGCTGTAAAAACTATTGGGCACGCATAGCCCTTTGATTTTATGGTGATATCCCCTTATCTGATGAATGTTCTCAAGATCTGTCCACAAAAGAGTCACATCATCGTAAGATTGGGTAATCTAAACCCTACCATGACCCGGTTAAGCCACGTAGAAGGATCACTGTCAAGACCACAATCTGATCTGATGGTGTCCTAACTAGATAGAAAACTTGGTCACCACCTCAATCCAGTCCTTATCCACCTGTGAGTCGGGATTTCCTTGGAACTTTAGGGTTCTATGTCGCGGAAACTCTTGAAGTGCACTTAGCCAGCGCATCTCAACTATTGGTATAACGATTACCATAAGCTGCTCCACATGTAGTGGTATAACAGGTACAACCCCAGTGGTGTTGTCTCGGGTACGAACCCATGTGCCCATCTCATCACCCCACATATCATTCTCATGATAATGTGGTGGAATCATGGATGGTTGTCTATGTGGAATCATTTTGAAATAAAACAAGATGTACCATGATCAATAGAGTATACCTGGTGAGCTGACTCAAGAAGTACATGAAAAACTCACCACATTCTAGTACGATGCTTGTACCATAGTTTTTCCCCAATAACTAGTGTTTCATGTACCGAGTCAAAAAGAAGAATTTGTGGTCCTAGTGTATGGATATGTCGGTCACCGCACCAAAACTGGATTCATTGGCCAGAAAGCTGAACTCAAAACACTAAACAATGTTTTCCCAAACCAAACTCATAGACTCAAGGTTCTTAAGGTAGAACTGACCCCCTTTGATACCACGTTTTCATGACTCATCCCCTAGGGCTCGTACCGTGACTACCCCAAGCCCACCTTCCATAGGCCAGAGGTTGGAGACTATAACTAAGTAGGCATATCCCAAAAAGGGAAGGCATTTTCCATTTAACCTATACAGACACACAAATCTCAAACTATGGAAAGTAAACACAAAGTAAACCACAGTTATCACTGAGAAAAACACTTAGAGTATCGTACAAACTAAAAGTAAAAAAGGGCTATAATATAAGCCCAAAACCACAAAGGAAAGTAAAAATACCATTGTTTATCCTCTCGAGACCCTACCTGAAGGGTAGGTGAAAGGTATCTTCCTATAGCCTCAGATGTATGTTAGTCTTCCCCATCTCAATAAGCACCACCTAGTCCTGAACCACCAAGGTCTCCACTGTTATCGTTGGCAATCTTTTGATCCACCATTATTATTGGTGATCCTTTGACCCACTATTATCGTTGGCGATCCTTTAAAGGAGGGGGAAAGGAAGAGGATTGTTTTTCGTCATTCGTCATTCGTTGGCGCAAATCCTCTAAATCCTCCAAGGAAAATTCCAAGACTGTGTCAACGATCTCTCAAAACACATTAGGCTATTAGTGGATGAAACATTTTTCATAATTTCTGTTGCTTTGAGTTGCTATGTCATTATAAAGTTTCATTTATTAAATGAAATAGTTTCCTCATCACGACATTGCAGTGAAAACTTTTTGAACAAAATAACTTTTTAAGTTTATTTTATTTTTCCTCAAAAATCCTAAAAATTAACTTTTTCCCTCAAACCACACCGGTCGAGGTTATTCCCCACATAAGGAGAAAATATCATTACAAACTCAATGGTGGTCGAAGTTTTTTAATCTGAGTTACCATTTGTGAGTTATGCTAATTAGAAAATAAAATAATTTTTATTTAAATTATTTTATTTATGGTTACATCCCAAAAACCAACTTTCACAATCAACCCACATCGGCCGATGTTAGGCTACTCTTAAGGGAAGAAAACCCTCACAAGATTAAATGTACTCTTGTATTTCCAATATGAGTTACCATTTACGTGTTATAATTAATTAAATATAAAATAGTATTTATTCAATTATTTTATTTATGGCCAAAACTACTTTCCACTATTGTCCCACGTCGGCCAATGTTAGGATCTGCCTAAGGAAAGAACGCCATCATGAGCTCAATGATGGTCTCTAATTTTCAATCTGAGTCAACGTTTGTGAGATATATGGATTTGAAAAATAAAATTAATTTATTATTTTATTTTATTTATGGTTATGACATTTACGTGTTTTCTCACTAGAGCCCGCACCGACAAATCTTAAGTCACACCTAGGGTAAACTTTCCATCCTGAATGCAACGGTACCCACAAATTTATGATCTAGGAACCCTTCTAGGAGTTATTACGCATTTTCAGAAAAACTGTTCACGCACACTATTTAAAATTTAACATTTTTCGACAGACCATTCGAGGCACATTGGGCCTCATAATTGCACGTCGTCTCGGCACCTGGTCTCAAAATAATACCATCTATAATAAAATTGGAAGTTTGAATAGGAATAATCACATTTTCAAAATTTAGTGTAATGGTTTTATATAAAGAAAATATATTGATAAAAAAGTACTTATTTTTTAGTTAAGTCTTTATATACACTGAAAATACTTTTTTCTCAAAAAGATTTTTCTTTCTTTTAATGGAAAAATAGTAAAATTAATTTTTTAAACTTATATAAAATTTTTGTGAAAAATTAAAATTCATTTTTTAAATAAAAATATCAATATTATATTTTATTTATTTTTTGATAATTTTTGTAAAAGATTAATTTTTTGATGAATAGTAAAAAATACAGTTTTTTATTAAAAACCATCTTTTCACTTGAAGAATTTACCAGATTAATTTTCTTTTAATATGGTTCTAAAATTGAAATTAATTAAATTATATATTTATTAATCCAATTTAGGTAATTTTAATCAATTTCTTAATTAATTTTTATGTTAAAACTTTCTACACTTATGAAAACTCTTTCTTTGGAATGCCACTTTTCCATCGCGTCTATGGGGTTAATTATAAATTAAATTATTTATCTTATGTGATTTGAATTTAAAATATTAGATTTAATATTTTGAATACAAATAATTAATATTATTTATGAAGGTTAATTTCATTTTTAGTCATATTTAATAGTAAAAATAGTAAAAATTAATTACAGCTATTAAGGTTAAAATAGGGTTTTATGCGTTACATACGCATGTGTTAAAATTAATTTTCAAAAAACATATAAAATTTATTTAATAAATATTATTTATTATTTATAATTGTAGGTTCAAAATTATCTAATAATTCTCATTTTTTATTATTAAAGGATAAATTACCTAGGTAAATAAATAGAGAGTAGTTACCATTGTGAACACTAAATTAGTAAAAGTTAGAAAACATAGAGGATAAGAGAATAATTTGTTTAAAACATGTTTTTTTATATTTTTTAGGATTTTTTAGACTATATCATCTCTACATTCCATTATATATCAATTTCAGAGGCACATGGATTGAGAGTGACTTTTCGTTATTGAATAGTTTGGGGTTTTTACAAAAATGTCAGTTCTCCTTAATTATAAAAGGGGACCTCGTCTCATCACTTATTCACACCACTTAATCCATTTTAATTGACAAAAATCTGAAAAAAATATCTCTAAAACAAACTAATACATGTTTTATATCATATTTTATTCCCAAAAGACCATCCCTAGAGTTCTTAATAAGTTATCCAAAGGAGGTTGTTCGAAGCGAATGCAATTCTCTTCACTAAGCTCTTTATTGTTACTTCTTTTCTTACCAAATAATTAATGACTTAATAATTCCAATATAATAAAACCATTATCTAACATATACTTAGATATTATTATTTTTATGGTATAAACTACATCTATCTCTTCTTCCATTAAATGAGAAATGAAATTGTCGATCGTGTTTACGGTAGACTACCACCTCGTGAACCAATGTAGTTCATTTTCCATCACTGCCACTAAAATTTGTATATAATTATGAATTTAACATATTTATTTGATATTTATGATATAATTATACTTATATAATTATTACATCACATTTAACTTCTTAACTTTCAATCCGTTGGAAAATTATAACATCGCTTGTGTGTACGTGTGAAATACTGTCTCCACGAAACGATCTGATACAGTTTCCATTTTATTTTAAAATTGATGGTAATAAATTTATATTTAATAAATCTATATGATATATAGGCCATAAAAATTATTCTTTGAAGGTTTTATATTTTTTATGTTTATTTTGTTCCACCCACCGAGAAAATAGAAACAACGTTCATGCGTATATACGACCTACCATATCAATGAATGATGTGATTCATTTTCTATATCTAACTTTTATTGATTATTATAAATACACATATAATTATTATATATTATATTTATATCATGGATAATATTATGAATATAATGGAGCCGAGATCAATGTAAAAGGACTGAAAATACCAAACCAAAACATGCACAAAAAACAAAGCCATTATTACGTGAAACATGATTTTAATAAAGAATTGTAAATAAAAGGGTCATAAAAGGACATAATTAAATCGGATATGGTATGATATATATGATTATGTTTCTTTAATAGATTTATAATAAATATATATTTATTATACAAGATTTTTTAACTTGTATGAAGAAAGTCAAGACTTAAGGTAAGGGATTTCTAGTCTCACTTTTATTTCTGGGAGATTTTTGTGAAATTCACCACTTGTTTATATTGGGTGGTTTATATACAGCCCCTTTTACTTGTTAAATAATTAATATCATTATTTTAAATATATTTAAAGTTTCAATTGATTTTATTCTTTCATGGATCTTATGATTTAAAAAGTTACCAACGTGGCAAGGGATTTTCCTCTCACTTTTATTTTTGTGAGGCATATGCCATATTAAACACTAGTTTATTTTATCGGGTATATATAATACACATGAATTTATTTTATAATTATTATTATGAAAATTATTTTTATTTACATATCCATATATTTTTCTTTATTTTAAATGGATTAGGATATAAAAGTTAATAAAGTGATAAAAGTTTTATTTTACAATCTCATTGTTTATAAGGATTTTGTATGATTAAGATTCAAATGATGAAATATTATGGTATAACTCTAAATAAACTAATTAATTTTCATATACTATGATTATTTTTAGATAATATTTTTTTTCATTTCATTTTCCTCTCTTTAATAACTAAATATACCAAAAAAATATTTTTAAGGAAAAAAATATTATTTCTATCTTCAATCGAAAATACTTTTTCTTCCATGTCCATGTTTTATAAAAATATTTTAAAATAAGTCTTATATATAATCTAATGTTTATTTAAAGAAATTTTTACCCATTTTTTAATTTTTATAAAATGGTTTAGAATGAATCATTTTATTTTTTTCTGAATGAGGTAATTTTGACTTTGTACTGAAAGCGTGAAAGAAATATGTGTTTTAACATGTATGACATGAATGGAATTTTACACCATCATGAAAACTAAATTATTTGAATATTACATTAAAATTTTTCAAGGTTACTTTAAAATAAAAAAATTACTTAATATTTGGAAATTTTTTATATTTTAATTAAGTTACTTCAAAATAGAAAGGATGTTTTCTTAAAGAATGTATTAATGGTATTTTTATGGAATTTATATTCATCAATGACAACATCATTTGGTGTTGATTATTTTTTATTGGTGATATGATCCAATAGTAACATACTTATTCATTATTTGGATGGTTTGTTTTTATGATTTTTATGAAAATATTTTTATGAAACCCGTTTATTTTCCTTAGGTTATGTGATGATGAAATGTTTACGACACCCATTTCCTTTTTCATGGGTTCTGATATTGTGACTTTTTTATTATATTTGGGAACAAAAATGTATATATTATGTGGAATTTGGGACTAATATATCCCTAAAATTCATTGGGTAATGTTTTTTATATCATGACATAATGATGAGAAACAAGTTGATGTGCTTGATCCATTATGGGAAATAGGCTGATGTGCTTAATCCACTATAGGAAACAGGTGATAATGCCTAACCTGTTATGATATGAGAAACATATGTTGATACTGGATCCATTATGATTTTATGGTCTCTTATTTTAACCTTAACATATGAAATTGTTTCAATTCTTATGATGTTGAAACACTTATATTACATGAACTTATGGTTTATGACTGATTTATGATGATTTACCACTCTTATGATGCGTGTATCTGAAATGATAATGTTTTATACCATGAATCATGTTTATGATCTTGTATATATTGGGTATGAACCTTTTAACTTATGTTTATTATCTCATATAAATATTATTATCTTATGCCATCATATGATCATCGATTGGTATCTCCCAGGTTTACCCATACTGAGCAACTAAGCTCACCATTTCTTATGTTTCCTTTGCCCAGGATATGAAGAAAGTTTTAAGTATGGTATATCTATGAATTGTACTAAATGTGAATAAATTTATGGTATATTTAAAATATATATCATGAAATAATTACGTTGTGTATTTATTCTCCAAAGACACTAAACCATTATGGTTCTAGAGCATGTATTTATGGAATGTATTGGATATTCATCTAAAAATATGTAATATTTATATTAGAAAACTCTTATGTCACTGTAGTTAGTATAAAATAAAAGTTTTATTTATCCTTTGGAAATAATATGATAAAACTTAAGTGGGAATATTAGGGATAAGTTTAAGGGTAATTCTAAGTGTAAGGAAAAATCATGGATTTTGGAGAAGGGTAGAGTGAGTGGTTTCTAAGAAATTACATCCATATATAGATACTAAAATTGGATTTTGTACAAGAATAGTTGTACATAGGGGTAATAACTTTGAAAATGGTGTATTAGGTTATGACTTGATCGCCACTCAGTGCACAAAAATGGGATATTCTACAAACCTATTTTGACACTATCATGGGATATTCTTTAGATATCCATAAACTCTTTACAAATCATCATAAAGGATTTTAATAGATAATTATCATGAATGGTCTAGATAAAACCTAAGGTGTAATAGATTGAAAATAATTTGTCATGATTTATAAATCATATTAATGATTAATCACTCTGATCAATGGTTCCTAACAATCATGTTAACCATTTTGTTAACAAGGGGATGAATATAGAACAATAAAGTTGGGGTGGTGACAGGTATGCTCAAATATTGATGTATATTATTTGATATTAGATATATAAATTCCCTTATATCATGAAAAGTATTTAGGAATGTTAATTATTATACTTGATTATTAGATATGGAATTATCACTGAAAACCCCTAATGGTATGATGATCTCATCTCATATCTGGGATTATTATCTGATTGATATTTATGGGATTTTTCTTACTACAAATCTTATTATTATACCACTGGTTTAATTTTATGTTATTTTAGGCATGGATTGACTTTTTTTATATAAATACAAAATTATTTCCTAAGGAAGAGAAGTCATGTTTGATATTATAAATCAACATATGATCTTCTATTAGTGCAACGATAATTATAAACTTCTAATGGAGATCACATCCATTTTATGGGTCTTGATTCCTATTCAGAGGTGGTGCTTATCTCAAATATTTGGGTAGAAACAAACCATTGATGATATGTCTATTTTGAAGTAGTTTTTTATCTCTTTCTAGAAGAGTTTCCTAATCATCCATTGAATCATGAAGTTTAGTTCTCAATATAACTCATGTATAGTGTTACACTTATTTCAAATACTTCATATAGAATAACCCTGATTGAGTTGAAATAATTGAAGAAGAAACTCTGGGATTATATTATAAAGTTATTCATTTACAAGTATTAATCCTTAGGGTGCACCCATCCTTTTTCTTAAGAAGAAATGTGGTTTAATGCGACTCTATATTGATTATAAGGGACTAAAAAAGTTCACAATCAAGAAAAAGTATCATATACCCCATATTTATGATTTCTTTGACCAACTACATGGATCTAAATACTTTTCCAAGATTGACCTTCATTATGGATATCATAAATTGAGGGGTAAGAAGGATTATATACCCAAGATAGCATTCTGTAAGAGGTATGGGAACTATAAATATATGGGGATTATATTTGGTTGTACTAATTACCTTGCTATTATCATGGATTTAATGAATAGATTCTTTAGTTATTACCTTCATTAGTTCACGGTAGTCTTTATAGAAGATATTATTATTTATTCAAAGTGAAAGTAAGAACATTAATATCACTTGATAATTGTGATGAGGATCCTAAGGAAGGGGAAAATGTATAAGAAAAAATTCAAAGTTACAATTTTATCTACAAAAAGTTTCATTTTTGGGACATATAAACTCATGCAAGGGTATATCGGTGGATCCATCAAAGATAGAGGCTATTGAACATTATCCTAGACTAACCACAGAGATTTAGATCTATAGTTTTATAATTTTGGATGGATATTATCAACTATTTGTGGATAATTTCTCATGACTATGTAATCCACTCACCAAGTTAACTCAGAAAGGAGGAAAGTTCCTCTAGATAGATGAATGTGAGGGAAATTTCATGGAACTAAATAGAAGAGTAGTTAGTAAAACTCGTATTACATTACCCAATAGTGGATAAGGGTTTTTGATCTACATCGATTCAACAAAGTAGGGATCAAGATGCGTCCTCATGCAAAATGACATGGTGATATATTATACATCATGACAATTGAAGTTTCATTAGAAAAATTACCCAACTTATGATGTGGAGTCAGCTGCAATAATTATTACACTAAAATATAAAGGCATAGTATTTATAGATAATGGTGTTATATATATATATATATATATATATTGAACATAATATTTTAAAATATATTTTCACATAGAAAGAATTGAACATGAAACATAGAATATGGTTGGAGTATATTAATGATTTTGACTGCTCAATACATTACCACCCTGGGAAAGAGAACAAGGTGGTAAATTCCTTGAGTGAAAAGGATCATGCTAGATTATCTTTTTTGAGGATCAAAAAAGATTAAATATTTATGAATTTTCATAGTATGGATTCAGAAATCATTAATAAAGGGTGTTATATTGTATTTATTAAATAATTTTTCAACCATCAATCTAAGTAAAGATTAAATAGGTGTAGAAGGAAAATATAGAGCTATAGAAGAAGGTGATAAATGTTAGTAAGTTTAAACATGATTGTTATGGAATGATAAGGTTTAGAAACTGTGTATGTGTTCCATATATACCATATTATAATATAGAGTTTTTAGAAAAATCTCATAGTTATTCATTCTATATTCATCCTAGCAGTTCAAATATGTATAGATATTTGAAAGAGTATTTATTGTGGGACAACATGAAGATATATATTGAAGATTTTTTACCTCATTACATCATATTTCATCAATTTAAGGTTGAGAGACAAAAGTTTAAGTTGATGTTACAACCACTACCCATACCATAATGGAAATGGGAAAACATCACCATGTATTTTTTTGTCAGGCTCCCCAAAACATCTAAATGGTAAAATGTTATATGGGTTATAGTTGATCACCTTACAAAGTCTGTACACTTCATTACTATCAGAGAATATTTCACTCTATATTAGCTTTATAGGATATAAATTAATTAATTAGTAAGGTTTCATGTTGTACCACATTCCATTGTATCTAATCGGGATATGAGGATCACCTATAAGTTAAAAAGAAGTATCCAAAAAGAACTGAATATCGAGTTGGTTTTTAGTATAGTGTATCATCCTTATACATATGGTTAGTATTAGAGAATAATTCAAACCCTATAGGATATTTTGAGATATTATTATATGTATTTCAAATGTTATTGGATCAACACCTTCCTCTAGTCAAGTTCTCTTATAATAATAACTTTCAATCAAGAATTCAGATGGATCCTTATGAAGCCCTCTAGGGAAAGAAGTATAGAACTACAAAATAATGGGATAAAGTTATATAAATAAAGTTATTGGGGCTAGATATGGATGAAGAAATTTCATATAAGATTATATCCATTACGCAACACATGAGTTCTACACAAATTTGACAAAAATGTTATGATGATAATCATCGATGTGATCTAGAATTTAAAGTTAGTGAGAAGGTGTTTCCATGAATTACACCATGGAAGAAGGTTATAAGATTTGTAAATAAATGAAATATGATACATAGGTATATTGTCACTTTTGAGATTATAGATTGAGTAGGGATGGATTCTTATCACTTAGTTCTTCCACCGAACCTATCTCAAGTCTATGATGTGTTCCATGTATCTCTAATGAGGAAGTACATAACTGATCCTTCACATGTACTAAGCTTACAATTCATTCCACTGAATCATGATATTTTCTATGAAGATAAACTTGGGGAGATTTTGGATCATATAGATAAGGTACTAAAAAATAAGATCACTTACCTAATAAAAGTTTTGTGGTGAAACCACCAACTTGAGGAAGCT
Source organism: Viscum album (assembly GCA_963277665.1). Lineage (NCBI taxonomy): Eukaryota > Viridiplantae > Streptophyta > Magnoliopsida > Santalales > Viscaceae > Viscum > Viscum album. The sequence continues at coordinate 1,204,627,607 of OY728159.1, read as the reverse complement.
ATATGGTAAGCTGGAGATATGATGAGATGGAAGTGTCCTCATTTATTTGTATTGGAGTGATTAATTTAAATGGATAAATTCATTCTAATAGGGGAAGAATTAAACACCTCAAGTTTTTATGATTTTTTTAAATAAATATAATTTCTTTGATAGCTTTCATCACACACAATATCAAGTTCTAATGAACTGTGATATACTATTGATATTATTATTTAAACATGACCATTATAAATAAGATTCTAAACTTGGAATTATGAATCGTAATATAAAAATTTAAAAAATAATTATAATTTTTTAATATAAATAAAATATATTGTTTAAAAATTACTTAATTTTTAGTAAAGCCTTTATATGATCCAAAAATACCTTTTTCTCAAAAAATGTTTTATTTCTGTCTGTGAACAAATAGTAAAAATAATTTTTTAAACCTTTAGAAAATTTATATAAATAAATAAACTTCCTTTTCAAAATCAACATGTCGTGACTTTCTTTAAGATAATTTTTAATAATTTTCAGAAAAAATTAATTTTTCAATAAATATAAAAAAATACATATTTTATTAAAATAGTCATTTCAATTAAATCATTCACAAGATAAAATTTATTTTAATATGGGTTTAAAAGTAAAATTAGTTCAATTATATATTTATTTATCCAATTTAGATCATTTTAATTAATTTTTATTCATTTTTTATATTAAAAAATTTTACACTTAAGAAAACTTTTTTTTGGAAAATCGCTTTTTCATCACATCTATGAGATTAATTTTAAATTAAATTTCACCACTTGTGTGAATTAAATTTGGAAAAATGGATTAAATATTTTTAATCATAATAATAAAAATTATTTAATAAATTCAATTTTATTTTTATTCATAATGAATAGTAAAAATAATAAAAATTAATTACCACTTAAAACAAGGTTTTGCGTGTTACATACGCAAGTATTAAAATTAATTTTCAACACATATATGATATTTATTTAATAAATTTTATTTCATATTTAGAATAATATCTTAAAAAAATCAAATAAATACCATTTAATTTTTAGGTTTAAAGGATTAATTTCCTAGGTAAATAAAAAGAGACTAGTTACTATGGTGAAAACTAAAATGGTAAAAGTGAGAAAACTTAGAGGCTAAAGGAATAACATGTTTAAAACATATATTTTTTTACCATTGAGGAGTAAATAGAGCATATAATTCCTCCAATCCATTATTTATTAATTTTTTAGGCACATGGATTGATTTTGATTTCCCATTATTGAAAAGTTTTGGGTATTTACAAATATTTCAATCCTCCTCAATTATAAAAGGGGACCTCATCCCCTCACTTATTCACACCTATTAAGACATTTGGATTAAAAAAAACCTGAAAAAAAATATCTCCCAAACATAATTATATATGTTATATAGTTTTTGGTCTTCCTAAAAGACTAAACCTTGGATACTTAAAAAGAGATCCAAAAAAGGTGGTTCTAAGCAAAGGTAATTGTCTTTATGAAGGTATTTTTTCTAACTTATTCTATTACCGCCTTCATTAATTCCTTAATGATTAAAATATAATAACACCAATATATTACATATACTGATATGTTATTATATTGATGTAATAACCTATATCTATCACCTCTTCCATCAAATGGTAAACAAAATCGTCGAACGTGTGTACGTCGGACTACTACCTCCCGAACCGATGTTGTTAATTTTCCATCACCCCCTCTCATGGTTGTATATAATGATGTATTTTACATATTTATATGATATTTTCTACATAATTATACTTCTATATCTATTATATAACTTCTAACATCTTACCTTCAAATATTTTGGAAAATGATTGCATCGCTTGTGCGTACGTGTGGATTATCACCTCTGTGGAGCGATGTGATACATTTTTCATTTTACTTTAACACGGATGGTAATAAGGATAGATTTAATGAATATATATGATATATATAATATAAAAAAAATTTAAGGTGGTATATTATTCATGTATCTTTCATTCCATCTGTCGAAAAAATGGAAATAGAGTTCATATGTATGTACGACATACCATATCATTGAATGGTGTGATTAATTTTATATATATAACATTTTAGATTGTTATAAATACATATATAATGATTATATATGAAATTTATATCCTGTTTTAAATTTTAGAGATTATGAAACTGTGATCAAAGTAAAATGACCAAAAATACCAGCCCAAAACATGCATTAAAAACGAAGCATTGGTTACCCGAAACATGATTTTAACAAGAAATTTTTTATAAAAGTGTAATAAAATAAATTAAGTATATATATTTGGTTCTTGGGGGTAAAAATACATTTAAAAACACACACACCTCACACACAGGATGAAAAGGGAATACATAGCCCCCCCAAGAGATAACCAACCAATCAAGCCTTATTTATTCAAAACATGGATCATAGGCCTAGTGGGAATGAATCTCATTACATGGAACATAGACCCAGTTGGCATAAAATCCCAATAAATGGCCCTAAAGGCCCATAAATTTGAACCAAAGGCCCTCTAGTGAATAGTGTTGCTACAGTACCTAGGATGATACCATACTTGCTAAAGTGTCACCACCACTATAGTTCCCACTATATTTCCCACCACCACTATAGTACCATCGGTGCAACAGTTCCTCTATTGATACAGTTTTTCTACATTACACTACATTGTTGTTACAATACCTTCACCTAATGGGTTTTGAACCCCCAACCTCGATGTAGTATTACGAGGTGCTCACCACTAAGACAAACCCCACCTACTAAAAGGAATTAAGTAAATAATATATTTTATGATATATATGAGTGTGGTTCTGTAAAAGAAGTATAATATATCTATATTTAATATAAAGTAGGTTTGAATGTGTATAAAGGAATTCAAGACTTAAAGTAAGGGATTTTTAGTCTCGCTTTTATTTCTAGAGACATATACCAAATTTACCACTCATTTATTTTTTGTGGTGTATATATATAACCCCTTTGACTTGTTCTATCATTAATATACTTATTTTAATGATATTTAAATATTAAATTGATTTTTTCATTTTATGGGCCTTATGATTCAAAAAGTTACTAAATTATTAAGGGATTTTCCTCTCACTTTTATTTTTGTGAGACACATTCCATATTCACCACTACTTACTTTTATGTGTTGTATATACTAAACATGAATTTATTTTATGATGATTCTCATTAAAATTATGGTTATTTTCATATCCATATGAGGTTATTTCTTTTATGAGTCATATTATTCAAAAAGTTACTAAATTGGTAAAATTTTTAGGTTACAATCTCATTATTAATCGAGATTATTTATGATTAAGTTTCCAATTATAAAATATTATAGTCTATATATCAAGAAACTAATTTATTTTCTTATACTTGATTTATTTATAGATAATAAATGTTTTCCTTTCATTTTCATACCATTAATAACTAAATATACCAAAATAATGTTTTAATTAAAAAGATGTTATCTTTCTCTTTGGTCAAAAATACTTTTTCTTCCATGTTCTTGTTTTCTAAAAATGTTTTAAAGGAATGTTTTAATATAAACTAATTATTATTTAAATACATTTTTACCCATGTTTTAAGTTTTACAAAAAAATTTAAAAGGAATCTTCTTGTCATTTTTTTAATGAGGTAGTTTTTAATTTTTACCAAAAATGTGAAATTAATATTTTTTTAATGTGTATGACATGAATAAAATTTTCCATAATCATGACCACTAAATTATTTGAATATTACTTTATAATTTTTCAAGTTTCTATTCATAACAAAAATTCCTTGATATTTGGGAAAATTTTAGATTTTAAATAATTTATTGAAAAATGGAAAGGATATTTTTTTCAAGAATTTATTAATGATATTTTTGTATAATTTATATTCATCAATGAAAAAAACTTTTAGTGTTGATTATGTTTTAAAAGTAATGTTATTGAATGGTATCATGATTAATCTTTATTTTTATTTTTTATGTTTATTATTATGATGAAAAGAGGTTTATGAAACTGGTTTTTTTCCTTGGGTTATTCTATGATGAAATGTTTATGAAACCTATTTCCTTTTTAATGGGATAAGATACGATGAATATTTTATGATATTGTAGAAAAAAATGTATGTATTATTTTATGGTTTGGACCTATATCTACCTCCAATTAATTGTTTAATGTTTTATATCTCATGATACAATGATGGTAAATAAGCCAATGTGCATGACCCTCTTTGGGAAATAGGTTGATGTGCTTGATACACTATTGAAAATAGGTGATGATGCCTGATCTATTATGAAATTGGAAATAAGTTTTGATTCTTGATCTACGATGATTTTATGGTCTTGTATGTTAACATTTACATATGAAATGGTTTCTATACTTGTGATGTTTCCACACTTATATGACATGAACTTATGGTTCATGGTTGATTTATGATGATTTATCACTCTTATGATTCTTGTCTTTGAAAAGATAATGTTTTCTCAGGACTCATGTTTATGATATTTGAAATATTAGGTATGAACCTAGTAAGTTATTTTCATGATCTCATACCATTATGCTTATCTTATTCCTTCCTATGATCATCGATTGATGTCTCCCATGTTTACCCTTACTAAGATTCTGAGCTCACCTTTTCACATGTTTCTTTTCCACAGGTTATGAAAAATGGTTTAATTAGGGTATGTCTATAAATTTTACTAAATGGGTTGTTCTTTATGGTATTTGTTAAATATTTTCCCAAAAATAAGAATATTGTGTGTCTAGTCTCTAAATACACTAAACATTAATGGTCCTTGGGATTGTATTTATGGAATGTATTGGATATTCATCTAAAATGATGTAATTTATATATATATATATATATATCTCAGTTCACTATAAAAGTTTAATGCATTTGGGGTTTTGAAATACCTAAAATATTTGATTATTTAGTTTTGGATGATCCTATTGAGTTCGAGTGACATTGATCATCCTTTGTGTGCCTCCATTCATCAATCTCGATTCCTATTTCCAGTTCTACACATGTGTGTGATGACTTTCTGTTCCCTATGTGATACACATAGGAGGAAATTATCCATGTTTTAATTATTTTTATATATTTATTATACCATTATTCTTTTATTCCAAAATTCTGGAATAATGGTTGGTTTTATTAAAAGGATGATAAAACTAATTTTTTTCAAATGATATTTCCAAAAAACATATCAATGATAATTTATAATTTATTTGAGAATATTTTGATATAAAAAATTATCAATGATGATTCTGTAAAAATTTTAAATGATAATTATGAATAACTATTAAATGATAATTTCATAAAATTATTGAAATATAATTATAAGTGTTATAAAACTATAATTACATATAATTATAAAGGATAATTTATTTGTGAAATTACCAAAAGAAAATTAAGAAAACCCATCGAGTGATAATTAAATCATGCTATTTATGGATAATTTATAATAAATTATCAAAATATAATTATAAAATAATAATTTAACTCTATAATATTTTATGTATTAAATTTTTTATATAAACTTAATTTCTTCGATGACTTGTGTTACACACAACACCTAGTTTTAACGAATCTAGATATACTATTAATATTATTATTTAAACTTGACTATTATAACCTAAACATTAAATTTGTAATAATTAATTATAATAACCACATTTTTTAAATTAAATTTAAAGGTTTTAGATAAAAAAAATTATAAATAAGTACTTATTTTTTAGTAGTCTTTATATGCTTTAAAAATACATTTTTCTCAATAAAATGATTTTTATTGATTTTTGTAAACAAATAATAAAATTAATTTTTAAAACATTTAGAAAATTTATTTGAAAATAAATAAATATATTTTTGGAATCAATATGTCAAAATTATCTTAGGGTTAAATTTTGAGAATTTTTTTAAAATATTATTTCTTTAGTGAATGGTGAAAATAATAATTTTTATTTAAAATTGTCCTCTAGTTTAAAGAGTTTAAAATTTTACCTATTGTTTAAAGATGTTTTAAAAGTAAAATTAATTCAATTATATATTATTTAATCTAATTTAGATCATTGGAATAAAATTGATGTTGAATTTTGATATTAAAAATTTCTTTAATTATGAAACTTTTGTCTTTGGAAAACTGTTTTTTCATTACCTCTATGGGTTTAATTTAAAATTAAGTTTTAAAACTTATATGAAAGTGATAGACTATAGTGAATTTTAAATTTCCTACAAAGATACAAAAATCTAATAATTTATAAGACTTAGATAACTTAATAATAAAAGGTTGGTAACTAGCATGTATGAGTGTTAAACCCACAAGGACGGTCTGTATACTCTAAATTAATTCTTGGAATTTGCGATTCAAGTAAATGATTGTTTAGAGAGAGATAAAAATTAAAATTGAAAATAGGGTTAATTTTGAAATTAAAAGATTTATCATGCTAATTTTGGTGTTTTTTTAGGTTTTTTCACTGTAGATTCAATTAATTTTGGGTTCATTCACATATGATGTGCAATACAAAAAGAAGAAGAATTAGAATTGAGAAATTTAGTTGAAAAAATCCAAAACATGAAAATAAAATATAAATAATAAATGAAATAAATTTCTATTATAATCACATCACCTAGCATATAAATAACTACTTGCTCATGCTAGACATGACGAGGACAAGCAACATAGATACTCAGAGAAGAATGGAGGAAAATAATGGAAGTGGCAGGGTTCCACAGTCGCTCACCCATTATCTATAGGTATTTTTTATTCCTATGAGAGTCTTAAAGATGCCTATAGTGTGTGGTCTTAAGTGTATATATATAGGCAACCACATAAAGAAAAAACTTATCCTGCGCATAAAAGTTTTAGTGAGTTGGAAGTTTACTTTGGGGACTGATTTCAGGATGTGAAAAATACAGTGGTGGCTTCTCCAAATCCACTTCTCATGTGAAATTCACAACCTATACTAATCATAGGTTGTGAATATCCATTTCATGGTTTTTTTAGTGATGCTTTATTCAGTATAATTCTTTCAAAAATTATTATCTTGATAAACTTAATACATGTATGAGTCTCACAACATGAAAATGTTATTCTCCAGGTTCTGTCTCCAGCTCCATGTGGTTTTGGATTTCAGCTTCAATATTCCAATTTCATGCCGCACCACTTCATGTCATAGTGTGAAATATCTTTTTTCCCTTAAATTCACCCTTTTTCATTCCTTTTCCAAATATTGGTTATATCCTATATCAAATTACATGATAAGTTAATTAGACCAAATATTGGAAAGATTAATCAAATATTTATAGAAATCAATGTATTAAAACACCCTAAAATATATGCATGGAATACACATATCATAATTGAATTTTAAAAAGAGGCTTCCCTATTTAGAATAAGAATAATTAATATTATATAATAATATAAACACAATTTTTTTTGATAATGAATATTAAAAATAGTAAAAATTAATTATCATGGTTATTGTTAAAACGGGTTTATCATGGGTTAAACTAAAAATATAAGGTTTAAAATGACCTAAATACTTGTCTAAATTGTATTCGATGGCCATGTTTCGACCCTTACCATATTAGGATATATTTTTTCATTTGTGGGACATTTTTTCCATTAAATTTACTCATATAAAAATTTATGTGAAAAAAAGACAAAATGCCACCCTCTCACCTTTAAATTTCAATTATGATTTCATATAGGGAAAAAAGGAGGTTCTGAAATAACATTAATGGTCATTTTCAGTATAATGAAAGTAATTTCATGAGGGTAACTTATTTTTTAATCTTTAGTAATTATATTAATTACTTTAAACGCTTATGCAACACCAACGTAGTAAATATTTAATTAATAGAAAAATAAAATAAATAATACTAATAATATTTAAAGTAATATAAATTTAATGAATTATTCTATTAAATGAATATTTCAAATAAATATAATAATATAAAATTTTTTGAAAATAATATATTCAAATTCCACCTTTTTCTTGATGTTTTCTGAAGTTAAATTAAATTAATAGTGTCAAAATTGACATTAATGTTATTTTATAATAAATAATATTTTATTAAATGATTTAAAATTCCCAAAAAATATATATTGTACCAAGTTATTATAATATGTTTAAACATATCAATAATGGTTCATTCATGAACCAATGGTCCTTTTATAATAATTATATTCATCCCCATATAGTAAAATCTTTGTTATCATGGTAAAGGGTAAAACAATGTTTTGTGTATTTCATGTTCTTGTTTTAAAATTAATTTTACACACATATATAATTTTTAATTTATAAATTATATTATATATTTATAACTAATAAGTAAAAATTATCTAAAATTAATAATTTTATTTCTAGTCTTAAATGATACATTACCATAATAAAAAGTCTAGTTACAATAGTGAAAACTAAAATGGTAAAAGTAAGAAAACTTATAAGTTGATGACAATATGATTATAACATGTATTTTTTCTATAGGTTTTTATTGACAATATCATCCCTAAAATCCATTATTTAACAATTTTAGAGTCTTTGGGTTGATATTGACTCCCCATTATTGAATATTTTTGTGTATTTATAAAAATGTCACTCCTCCTCAATTATAAAATATCACAAACTCCCCTCACTTATTCACACATATAAATAAATTTAGGTCAATAAAACCATAAAAATACCTCATAAAAATCATTATACACATTTTATATCTGGTTTTCATTCCAAAATACTAACCCTAGGGTTCTTAATGAGAGATCCAAAGGAGGTTATTTTAAGAGACGGTAACTGTCTTCACTAATATTTTTCTTTTACTCCTCTTATTACCACATTCATTCATGTATTAATAATTACAATATAAAAACACAAATATCTAACATATACTAATTTGTAATTATATTGAGGTTATAACCTATATCAATCTCTTCTTCCATCAAAAGGGAAACAAAATTATCGATCGTGTGTACGGAGTACTAGCACCTCGCGAACCGATGTGATTCATTTTCCATATGAACCTATCATGGCTGGATATAATGGTGTATTTAACATATTTATATAAAATTTATAACATTATTATACCTATTTAATTAAAATATCACATATACCCTCTTACTTTCTATTATTTGGGAATATGATAATGTCACTCATGTGTATAGCGATCTACCACCTCACTAAGCGATGTGACTCATTTTTCACAAATGATTTACATGTAATATAATAAGGATAAATTTAATAAATATATGTGATATCTATGAAATAATAATAATTCTTAAAAGGTGAATTATTACTTATATTTATTTTGTTTCATCTATTAAAAAATGGAAATAGCGTTCATACATACATGCAGCATACCATCTCCATGAACAGTGTAATTCATTTTCTATATCTAACATTAATGTTTTATAATAAAGACATATATAATGAATATATATTAAATTTATATCAAAATTAACAGTCATGAAATAACTAAATAATGATCAAGGTAAAATTATCAAAAATACCAAACCAAAACATACAAGAAAAATGAAGTAATTATTACCCGAAACATGATTTTAACAAATAATTATTGATAAATGGGTAATAAAATGTCAGGAGTAAATCATATATGGAATGATATAAATATAATTATTTTTATTTAATATATTTATAATGAACCTATATTTATTATATATAATTTTCTAACATTTATGAAGGAAGTTGAGACTTAAGGTAAGGGATTTCCACCACACTTTTATCTCTGTGAGGAACAAGCCAAATTCACCACTTGTTTGTTTTTTGTGGTGTCTATACTACCCATGAATGTATTTAATGAATATAAATATGAATTTAATAGATATTTAAATATACATATATAGTTTTTTATTTCATGGGGTTTATGATTCAAATTTTACCGCTGTGGTAAAGTTTTTTTATGTTATAATCCCATTATTTAACAGGAATGTTTATGATTATGCTTATAATAATGAAATATTATGGTATATCTCTCAATAAACACATAAATTTTCTTCTCCTATGGTTATTTATTGAGAATACATTTTACCCTTTCATTTTCCTCAATTTTATGTACTCAAGAGATCAAAAATATGTTTTAAGAAAAAACAACTGTGTTTCTCTCTTCGGTTGAAAATGATATTTATTACATATCTATGTTTTCTATAAATTATTCAAAGAAATTTTTTCCTTTTATCCGATGGTTTTTTAAAAAAAATACCCATGTTTTAATTTTTTAAAAACTTCTTAAAAATTAATCTTCTTATCATTTTTGGAGAAATAATCTTTTGACTTTTAACAAAAATGTGAAAAGAATATTTGTTTTAACATGTATGTAATAAACATAATTTTATTCCACCATGAAAAATAATATATTTCAATATTATTTTATAAGTTTCCAATTTCATTTTCAAATAAAAAAGTTGTTTTGTTTTTTTATAAATTTTTCGTTTCAAAACATGATTTTCAAAATAAAAAGTCTATTTTTCTCAAGAAATGTTTTTAGTGATATTTTAAAATTGTTTTCCATATAAGATGGAATCCTTTGATATTACTTATGTTTTTATATGGATATTATACAATGATAAAATTCTAATTCTTTCTTCTAATGTATTACTATTATGATGAAAAAATGTTTATGAAACTTATTCCTTTTGCACTGGCTATGATGTAATTAAATATTTATGAATCCTGTTTCCTTTCATGATTTTTTATATGATGAATGTTTTATGATCTTCTGGAAAAAATGTTTATAATTTGAATTATACTATGGGTGGGACATATATCTCCCTATAATATGTTGGTTAACGATGTATAACTCATGAGTTAGTTATGTAAATCATGAACCTGATTTATTATTCATAATGTTATGCATGGGAATGTTTTCATATCCATAAGATTATCTGTGGGCCTAATTTTATGTCCATAAGGTTATGTATATTCTGTATTTCATGTATATATTTTTATAGATGTTCCTTCTTTAATGTATATAAGGTTATGTATGGACATTATTTCATCTCCATAATTTCATGCATATACCTATATTCATATCCAGAAGTTTATGCAATGGCCTAATTCCATGTCCTTAAATTAATGAGTGAACATGTATCTTTTGAAACATATTCACAATTTTGTAATATTATGTGTATTCTATAATTATATTTGTTATTCCAATTTTATTCTCTCTTGGAATATGTTCTTTGATTCATTTATGGTTTAAGACTTATGAACTATTGTGATTTATTCCATGACTCATTTTTATGATCTATGAAAAGAAGTGTATGGTTTTCAAATGTTATTATCATGTTATTATACTCTTATTCTTATGTTATGTTTATATATCCCTTGTTTACCCTTACTGAGCATCTGATCTCACCCTTTATTATATTTCATTTCCCTAGGTTAAGAATAAAGGTATTAATTATGATATGTCAAAGAAGGGTGTTAGCTATAAAGAATATAGTGGAAGATTATGTAGTTAACTTATAAACCAGATGATTATGTTTCCAAGTTTACAAATACACTAAATATTTATGATCCTCGTGTTTGTATTTGTGAAATATAATTAATATTCACCTAAAAATATGTAATATTAATGTATGAAATCATGTTTCATTATAGTTGGTATCAGGGGAAAGGTTTAGTTATCCTTTGGAAACTAAGATGATAAAAAATTAGTGGGGTCACTAGGGATATTTATATGTATATGTATAGGGATATATCTAAGTATAAGACTAAAGAAAAGTTTGTGTATAGTAAAATATCCTAGAATTTTGTTAAAGGATGGAGAGAGTGCTTTCTAAGTAATTACATCACTGTCTAGATACTACAAGTGGATGAGGCTTGGACATAGATTTACCTAGGGGTAATAAATATGAAATGTTTGTAGTGATATGGACTCATTCATTACCTAGTGCATGACAATGGGCCTTGCTGCACACTTGGATTGACACTCTCAGGGGATATGTTTTGAAAATTCACATACTCTTTATAAACTATCATAGAGTATTTGAATTGATGATAACCATGAATGGTTTATGTTAAACCAATGGTGTCTTAGTTTGAAAAGAATATATCATGATTTATACATCTTAAAAATGATTTTTCATGATTATTTAGTTTCCCACAATGAATATCATTGCTCGCACTAAGTTTTTTGTTTTTAGTCAATGGTGGGAACTAGATGGATCTTGGTTAATGTTGAATGTGATGTAAAATGTGTTAATTGGAAACCAAATGGTGTTATTAATGTATTTAAGTATATTTTGATTATTCTTAATAATATATCATGATATATGATTAACATCATACACCTTAACTAACTATCGGGCTCACCAAAGAAGGTAAGGATGGAGTTTACTGATAGCTAGAGTGGTGGAGACCATGAGGGAAAGAAGATTCAATTTCCTATATTTTGGGAATGTGTGAATAGTCACTTTATGTAATGTCTCAAAGGAATGAAAATATGTTTTATTTATGGAGAATAATGGTGAAAATTAAGTGATTACTAAGGAAAATGAAAAGTCTAGTTAACCTAATTGTAGAATTTTGTGTTTTTTAACCGGGTTAAAATTAAGAATGTTTCTGAAATTCTTTTTCGATTTATCAACGGGTCAATCTTTTTAAACTGAGCTCCATAATTTTATTTTGAGTGTTGGAACACCTAAATATATCGTTTTTTTAACTTTGATAGAATTTTTGAGGTAAAGGGGAAGTTGCACGGGCAGCGCACGGTTTGTCTAACCATGCGGCCAAGCTGGGTGTAGTTGAAGTTTTGAGGCAGTAGCTTCTACATGGTTGGCGCACAGTTAGGAGATACCATGCCATGGTTCCATGTGAGAGGTGTGGCTGAGGTAGTAGCTAACACACGGTTAGCGCACGGTTTGTCTAACCGTGCGAGCAAACCGTGCGGGCACTTAAGTGAGATCCTAAAAAAGTGGATCTCACACGTTTAAGCCTTCAGATGGGTCCTTCAAGCTCCTAAGTGGCCATAACTCGGGATTACTCTCCCTTGAAGGTTGGAAAACCTCTCCCAGGAATTTTGGAGGTGATCTGAAGGCTTCTCTTGGCGAATTGAATCCGGATTCTTGAGGTAGGTAGATGTTCTTCTTCATTTTTATTCAGTTTCTTAGATCTACTTAGATCTACATATCCTCTTCTCACGATCTATTATATCTACGCCCGTTATGGGTAAATATAAGTATTTGGATGAAAATTATGATGATTTTTGGTCTTGGTATTGCTAGGAGAAGTGGTCTAAGGCGGGTTCTTGAAGAATCAAACTGTTTCTCTTGAGGGTTCTTCATTCATTGTGGTTTTTGTCAAAACCCTGTGGTAGGGTCCCAAATCATTAACACGTTATTTAATAATTATATCTTCTTTAAATAAATTGAGAATGTGATTTTACTTGATTATGATATGTCGATGCAAGACACTTTTGATGTTATTAAGTAATGCCACCCACATGAGATAAATGAGGACTTGAACATGTGTTGATTTTAATCATGGGTTGAAATTTTAGTTAAAGTGATATGATTAAACAATTTAATGATTTTAATGGGAAGAATGGGTAATAGTATAATTAATTGTAGAATTAATTATCAAGTCATGAGTTGGAATGAGATTGTGGCTTTTACAGATTATTGGTAATATTGAATATTTTACCTATTCGGAATATAATTTGGAAACTGGTAATAATTAATGGAAGGATTAATTATTGCATGTTAAATGGTAAATGGTTAACTAATTGATGATTGGTTAAAGAGATAAGATTTAATTAATTAATTGTTGAATTAATTAATTTTCATGCAATTAAGATTGTGATTTGATTGTTTGTTGTGATTGTTGGCCAGGAGTATCTTTTGATGTTATTAGTCTTCCATGCATTAAGTTTTCTAGGTATGAGTTGTTTAGAGATATGATATGTTGTGTGAGATGGTCACTAAATATCTTGGATTTTTTTAGCATGTTTTTAGATGATTATGGGGTGATTGTATATTGTTAAAGTTCTGGATGAATCATTGTTTGAGTGGACGGGTTCAGACTTGTTAAAGAAGTTGGATAATTAAATATTGAGTTAATTATTCAGTTCACCTACTAAGAATAATTAATTGTTAATTAATTATTAATTAATGAGATGTTGAATGGATAATTAAGTGTTGACTTATCTGAAGAGTGATTTGTGTTGTTAATTAATTTTTGAATTAATTAACGGATTGGTGTTGTGATGTTAGACATGGTATTCTACACCAATGATAAATTTATATGTATGATTGATGAATGGGTTGTGAGACAAGGAATGAGGATCCAAATACTCACAGGGTGTTAGACATGGAGTTATACACCAATGATAGATTTATATGTATGATTGATAGAAGGGTTGTGAGACAGGGACTGATGCTCAAAATACTCATGGGGTGTTACACAAAGAGTTCTACACCTAGCTTGAAAGCGAATATTCTTTTATGAGATAGGGACTGATGCTTCAAATACCCATGGGTTGTGAGACATGTACTAATGCTCCGAATACTCACGAGGGTGCTAGACATGATGTTCTACACCCATTAATTAATATTAGATTGTGGGTCCAATTGTTCGTGCATGAAATGAAGTGATGGGAAATAAAAGTGTTCGTGGCATAATGATTTTTTATTTGATTATGAGAAAAGGTTCAGACTTATTTATGAATTGGGTGAACCACTTTTAGTGGACGGGATCGGACTTAGTATATGAAATAATAAATTGAATAACATATGACGTATTATCCAAGCCAAAGCATAAGCTTAGATTCAGTCTTTACATGATTACTTAGATGGTCTTTAGAGACATCTGTGGTGAGTGACTTATACGGGAGATGTCGGGTGTAGGTCGAATCTCAAGACTTTTATAATTTATTAAGATTGGAATAATTGATAAACGATAAATGATTATGTAATGATTGTTGAGTGTGCAGGACAAATGAATAGTGCAGGTTCAGACACCAGCTGAGGGCTGAAGCAGGTACTTGGGTTTATAGTTACTTTGTACTGCTTACTTTATTTTATGAATGCCTTCACGTGTTATAAGTTATTTATTAAATGTCTAGATTTGGGGTAGACAGTGGTGGTCTCGGCCTACTGAGATTTATATCTCACACCCTACTCGGGTCTCCATTGCACTGGGTACCCGAGTAGATTCTATTTGGTTGCAGGACTATGCTGTTTTCATTTACTTTGGAGATAGGAGTAGAGGACCAAGCAGATGCTCGGGATAATTGAGGAGATCGCCCTTGGGGCTTTGAGTCATTATTTATTTATTTCTGTATTAGAATTTTAAGCATGTTGTTTTGTTCATTGTTTAGTACTTTTGTATCATTATCATGTCATTCATTCATCTGCTGTATAATTTGGCATTGGACACTTTTATAAAATGAGTATTATTTGTCTTTTTCTATTTGTCATTTATGAGTTACTGCTTCCTCTATTGTTTGTTATCTACACTGATATACCATTGTGAAACTCTAATAAGAGGGTATAGTCTCCCCACTGACTATCCTTAGACCCTCGCTTCTAGTCAACAGCCTCTGGCATATGGGGAGATGCACTTGAGGTCATGTGGTGACCGGTCCAGTAACCAGTTCAGGGGTGAGCAAGATCGGGACGTTACAAAGTGGTATTAGAGGCTTTAGGTTTCTTTCTTTTCCTTTGTCTTATTGTTTTGGGGTTGGTAGACAGGAGACTAGTAATGTGTCGATGCTTGGGTTAATAGTCGTGCTTGGGACTGATCACCTCATGTATGAGAAATGAACAAGTGTCTAGGAATGGGAATTGATGTTTGTACTATTAGAGGATACAATTGATATGATTTCACCTTGAGTGACTGGTTTATTTTCCACTGTTTATTGATTTTGATAATTTTGAATAGAATAATTTTCTTGGCCTGATATGTCAAGGAAGTTTCATACATGCATAATCTTAGAAACTTAGAGATTCACATGCCAGGCATATAACATGCCATGTAGTTGCATTAGTAGGATTCATGCTAATTTGGATTGTGTTCCTTAGGTGAAATTCCGTGTTTGATCTGCTTCAGCATGCCTCTCTAGATATCATGTTTCGGTGATATATTTAACATGCTTGAGTGATTATATATCATACTTCCTTAGTTATTATCATGTTTTGTTGTTGTGACATGCTTCCATTTTATAGCATGTTTTTTTGTTACTATTTATGCTAACATGTTAGAGAAGTTTTTATATGTGAAAGGGGTGCTAAAGATAAAATATTAAATAAATCTTGTTTGTGTTAAATGGGAGCCAAAATCTAGCGATAAGGTGCATGGGTGCCTTATCGATTGGTAGGTGGCCACCCATATAATTTGGATTGTTAGGTTGATCATGTTAATTTCTGAATTGACATTGGTATCAATTAATGAGAGCCAATTTTACATCCATGGAGTGTATGGTGTTGGGTCGGAAGAATCCCGAGGGAATGACAAGAGGGGGGGTGAATTGCCTTTTAAAAAATTGATTAACAAATAAAAATCAAAGTGAAAGATGCAGCGGAAATAAAGAAGGCAAGACACACAAAATTGATAACGGAGTTCGGCCAAAACCCGGCCTACGTCTCCGCTCCCAACTCAACCGTTGAGAGATTCCTACCGCTTGCTTTTCAATGGTTTTAGCAAGAAACCCACTAGGCTTTGAGGTAGCACTAGGACCTATTACAGCTTGCTTTTGATGGTTAAGCAAGAACCCACTTGCTTTCAATGGAATAGCAAGAACCCACTAGACTTTTTAACGGGTGAAGGCTAGCTCACCGAACACAAGCCTTTTAAAAGGAAAGGCTTGAAGAAACCTCTTCACACCTTAGTGGTGGTGTGAGAACCCAAAGAAAGGGAGATGAGAAAAGAGTTTGGGGTTTGTAGGCACAAACCCAAAATGAAGCTCAAAATAAATAAAACTATAAAAACCGTAATTGAGGAAGACTTGGGCGCCAAGGTATGATGGAGTTGATGTAGCGTGCTCTCCCAAGCTTCTTGAGGTGCTCCTTGGATTGGGAATTGGATTGGAGCACTTGAGGATCCTTTGAGGAAGTCCGCCGGAGGATTGCCGAATGATCAACAAGGTGTCCGTAGGCTTCCGTATAGTTCCGGTAAGTGTCCGGGGCTTCCTTGGCCTTTATTTATAGGCATGGAACCCTTGGAGGCCTTCGAAGACGTTGGAGAAGTCCTCGGAGCCGTTGGAGGCCAAAAGATGGTTGACTGGTCAAACCCAACGGCTAGTTTGACTGGGCTACCGGCTGGCCGGTACAGTCCCACCGGCTGGCCGGTGTGTGCAAAAAGGCATAGGATTCTTGTCCAGAGGCCACCGGCTGACCGGTACAAGCCCACCGGCTGGCCGGTGCCTTGGTAGAGAAGAAGAGTCTTGATCCAGGCTCTACCGGTCGACCGGTGGAGGAGCCACCGGCTGGCCGGTGGCAAGACAGCAGCAAACACTATTTGTGCTGGGTGCCACAGGTCGACCGGTGACAGAGCCACCGGTCGACCGGTGGGACCTGGCAGTGGGCAATCCCTCTGCCAGTTCCACCGGCTGACCGGTGCTATCACACCGGTTGGCCGGTGGACTGAATTTCAGTCCATTTGATGTCCATTCTTGGACCAACTTCTTGGCAACCTTGTGCCTTTCAATCAAAAACACTTCAAACAATGTTAGACACATATAAAAGTGATTGTGATCATGAAAATCAAAGAGTGTGGGGTACAACAATCTCCCCCTATTTTGATGATCACAATCACTTATCTAAGCAATGTAAAAACTTAAATGAAGGCATGCTTTAAATGAGTAAATTGAAAATAAGCAATGCATGATCAAAAAGGTTTCTCCCCCAATCAATCAATAAATTTCTCCCCCTTTGTGATTATCAAAATAGAATGGGGCATACAACTTGATTGAGGGAATGAGTTGAAAAACAAGATGGAGATTTGAAAAATCAATTGAGATTTTTGAAATTGAAAGATTGAAAAATTGAATAACAGTTTGAATTGAAAGTTTTGAATCAAAATTCGAATTGAATATTTTGAAATGAAAATTTGGAAACCAAGTGTTGAAATTGAAAGTTGGAATCGAAAATTTTGAAATTGAAATCAAAAGGGCTTAATTTGAAATTGAAAGTTTTGAAACAAAGTTTGAAAACAATTTAGAAAGTTCTCCCCCTAAATAAAAACAAAAAGTCACCGGGGAGAGGGATTTTGAAAAGAGACAATTTTGGGCCCGGAGAGACTCGCTAGAAGGGATTTTTCAATCCATACTTGTCTCATGGCGGGTCTTCTCCTATAAAACTCATCGGAAAAGAAAAAAGACTTTGGTTGGCCGTACCGGGCATTTTTACAATTACATTCATAAATAAGGTGCCCGGTTTTCTTACAATAATTGCAAAATTTGTAAGCGGAGCTCCCCCTTACAAAAACAGTGGGTGCATGGGAGGAGGAGGCTTGGTTGGTATATCCAAGTCCATTGGTGGTTCTAGAAATACGTTGGGAACCAAGCAAATTGTTCAAATTTTGTTCACCTTGGGTGAACTTGGCTAAGGTCTCTCTTAGATCTTTGATGGTTGATTCCATGGAATCAACATTTGGGAAATTTTGGATTTTAAGGGTCAACTCTTCCTTCTCTTTAAGAAGTTGTTCTTTTTCGGAAGAGAGTTTTTTGAAAGACTTTTTCAAAGAAACAAATTTTGAAGAGAGTTCATGAAAACCTTTTTCTAATTGGTCTCGAGCAAATGAGAGTTCTTCATAAGATAAATGATTGAAGGAATTAGAAGAACTAGAGGAGGAAGAAGAGTCGGAAGATGATACCTCATGATTTGCCATTAGGCATTTTTTACCTTGGTCGCTCGAGGAGAAGGAGGAGAATGAAGAGGTGGAGCTATCACTCCATGTTGCCTTTGAAGCCTTCTTCTTTTTCTTCTTGGCCCTTTTCTTGTGAGGTGGGCAAACGGGCACGGATTTTGCATCGGGTTCTAGCTTTTGAATGGGTTCTTGCTTTTGAGCGGGTTCTTGCTTTGGAGCCTCGCTAGTACCTTCATAGGTTAGCTCTAAACATTTCCAAATATCATGAGAAGATGTGCAAGAAGAAATATGATCAAAAACATTTCGGTCAAGACCACAATGTAGAGCATTCATGGCTTTGCCATCAAGCTCGAAATTCTTAATATCTATGGTGGTCCACTTAGACTCATCGGAAGAAGAGAGGGAAAATCCTTGCATAACAATTTTATAAATTGGATAGCCAATACTTTTAAGAAATGTGGCCATGCGGGTTTTCCAAAAACTATAATCGGTTCCATCAAAGAATGGAGCACGATCCAAAGAAAATCCTTCGGGGGATTGAGAGGAAGAAGCGGTAGAAGCCATCAAAAAAAATAGGATCTTTAATTTGAAACCGGTTAGGGAATTATTCAAATACGCCCTTTGATACCAATTGTTGGGTCGGAAGAATCCCGAGGGAATGACAAGAGGGGGGGTGAATTGCCTTTTAAAAAATTGATTAACAAATAAAAATCAAAGTGAAAGATGCAGCGGAAATAAAGAAGGAAAGACACACAAAATTGATAACGGAGTTCGGCCAAAACCCGGCCTACGTCTCCGCTCCCAACTCAACCGTTGAGAGATTCCTACCGCTTGCTTTTCAATGGTTTTAGCAAGAAACCCACTAGGCTTTGAGGTTGCACTAGGACCTATTACAGCTTGCTTTTGATGGTTAAGCAAGAACCCACTTGCTTTCAATGGAATAGCAAGAACCCACTAGACTTTTTAACGGGTGAAGGCTAGCTCACCGAACACAAGCCTTTTAAAAGGAAAGGCTTGAAGAAACCTCTTCACACCTTAGTGGTGGTGTGAGAACCCAAAGAAAGGGAGATGAGAAAAGAGTTTGGGGTTTGTAGGCACAAACCCAAAATGAAGCTCAAAATAAATAAAACTATAAAAACCGTAATTGAGGAAGACTTGGGCGCCAAGGTATGATGGAGTTGATGTAGCGTGCTCTCCCAAGCTTCTTGAGGTGCTCCTTGGATTGGGAATTGGATTGGAGCACTTGAGGATCCTTTGAGGAAGTCCGCCGGAGGATTGCCGAATGATCAACAAGGTGTCCGTAGGCTTCCGTATAGTTCCGGTAAGTGTCCGGGGCTTCCTTGGCCTTTATTTATAGGCATGGAACCCTTGGAGGCCTTCGAAGACGTTGGAGAAGTCCTCGGAGCCGTTGGAGGCCAAAAGATGGTTGACTGGTCAAACCCAACGGCTAGTTTGACTGGGCTACCGGCTGGCCGGTACAGTCCCACCGGCTGGCCGGTGTGTGCAAAAAGGCATAGGATTCTTGTCCAGAGGACACCGGCTGACCGGTACAAGCCCACCGGCTGGCCGGTGCCTTGGTAGAGAAGAAGAGTCTTGATCCAGGCTCTACCGGTCGACCGGTGGAGGAGCCACCGGCTGGCCGGTGGCAAGACAGTAGCAAACACTATTTGTGCTGGGTGCCACAGGTCGACCGGTGACAGAGCCACCGGTCGACCGGTGGGACCTGGCAGTGGGCAATCCCTCTGCCAGTTCCACCGGCTGACCGGTGCTATCACACCGGTTGGCCGGTGGACTGAATTTCAGTCCATTTGATGTCCATTCTTGGACCAACTTCTTGGCAACCTTGTGCCTTTCAATCAAAAACACTTCAAACAATGTTAGACACATATAAAAGTGATTGTGATCATGAAAATCAAAGAGTGTGGGGTACAACATATGGGCCCTTCATGAATTGGTAAATGACGAGTCATATTAAATGTGATGACATGATGCCTTGGGAAATGCTTATAAATCTGAAATATGTTTAATGTTGATCTAAAATCAAATGGCTAGTTTCAAAAATGCAATTGGACCCAAGTAGGTCAGTTGGGGAGTGTTTTTATGGGATAACCCATTTGGGTGTTTGTAATTTTTAATAACTGTGCGTTTGTTATTGGGTTGCTTTATAGAGAACCTAGGTTGGTTAAAATGGGATCCTCATAGGCTACCTTATCTTCTTAAAAGGAATTTATTTTGATAAGTTTTCTGAAAATGACGGGATGTCAACTAATGTAAATGTTTTAAAAAGGGAGTTTATGAAACTTTCCTATTTTCCCTTGGAGCGTTTTGGAAATGGTACTTAATGTTTTGATTAAATCTTTGATGATTAATGATTAAAAGTGATTAAATATAAAAGGCTTGGAAATGGAACCTATTGTGGTGTCCACTGTTTAAAACCCTCATGTAAACGGTAGTTTGGACTTCTCTTGAATTTCCTTGGAACGAAAGCATGAGTACTTTCCATAGGCATTCTTCTCCTTAGAAATGGCCTTATGTTTGGATTTTGAGTCTAGTGACTTGTTAGACGTGACCCGGATTAGGGTTGACACTTATAATTTGTAAGGGGCTAACATGTGGTTGGTAGCGCCCTCATAACTTAAATGCCTTACTAGTGCTATGGATTTTCTCACTCTTTTGGAGTTTTTGGGTGTCGTTGTCCCAGATAGGACTTCTAGTTTCCAATGACACCCTTGTTCGAACATGTGGTGATGTGTTTCTTGGGATTGTTATGGGCTTGAGCATCGAGAAATTCTCTTTATCAGCTAGTTAGACGTGCCTCGGGCATGGTCGGCTGCTTTGTTGGTCATTTGACCCTTCCTTCTTAGTAATGGATGATTGTTTATAGAGTTGTCTAGGAAAATGGTCATATGAGGCAATATGAATCCATAATAAGTCTTTTGTACTATTGAGTACGGTCTCGGGTCAACTCCATGTAGAGTAACTTGAGTGCAAAATAATCAGTTTCATTTCAATGCATGGAATAGTTTTCGAAAGATCCGGGTGTTTCGACATACCGATCTTGTTGTTAATCTAGCGCGCTGGTGAGACACTGATCTTTTCTTGAGATGTCATGGGAAATCATAAGGTGTGTATTTTCACTTTGTTCTCAATGAATGTGTTGGCAGGTGATGTCGAGCTTTTAGAACATAGTTTTTCGATAATGGTTTGATTGATCTTCTCTGTGACCTCGGTTTTATCTTAGTGCTCTCTTCTGGACACGACGAGCATGTCCCCTATCTTGAACTCGTCATAGAGACACTAAGATAGCATCGATCTTATGTTATGATATAGTTTAAATGTTTTTGGGCTTGAGGAGTTGTTTTTATCTAGGGATTATGCGGGATTCATGGTTTCTTTGGCCTACTTCTTTATTCGTGTTGGGGCATGGTTGTTTTTTTAAATAGTTTTGCGATGGTTTGACTTGGAAAATTCACCAGATGTTGGGTAAGGACTTCATTATATTGGCGGATGGTTCTGGAATAGTTTTAAAGGAACATCATTAGATAAAGGAAGGAAATGGATTTTGGATCCATGGAATCTTTTGAGGGAAACACATTAAACTTGTTCCGTTGTTTGATCAAGATTCAACCTTTTACGTTGACAAGGTCCTTCTAATGACCTTAGATATAAGATTCGTTTCGATGTTTAAGCTTTAGAGTAATCTTTGGATCTAGTTATAAAGGCTTATCCATCAGGTTTGAGAATGGTTAAAGGTGTGTTTGGCGTTGGGAAAGCAACAAGACACTTCTAACAAGATTAAATGACCTTGGTAGGTCAGTTGTTTTAGTAGTGGTTCCCGATGGCTTCTCGGGGAGGAGAAGTTTTTAAGGTGGGTATAATGTAAAATATTGTGTTTTTGAACCGGTTTAAAATTAAGAATGTTTCTGAAATTATTTTTCAGTTTATCAATGGGTCTTTCTTTTTAAATTGAGCTCTGTAATTTTATTCCGAGTGTTGGAACACCTAAAGATATCGTTTTATTCAAACTTTGATAGAAGTTTTGAGGCAAAGGGGAAGTCGCGTGGGCGGCGCACGGTTTGTCTAACCATGCGGCCAAACCGTGCGTAGTTGAAGTTTTGAGGCAGTAGCTTATGCATGGTTAGCGCATGGTTAGGAGATACCATGTGATGAGGTCATGTGAGAGGGATGGACGAGGCAGTAGCTAATGCATGGTTAGCACACGGTTTGTCTAACTGTGCGAGCAAACCATTCGGGCACTTAAGTGAGATCCTAAAAAAGTGTATCTCACACGTTTAAACCTTTAGATGGCTTGTTTAAGCTCCTAATTAGCCATAACTCAGGATTAATCTCTCTTTAATGTTGTAAAACCTCTCCCAAGCAATTTGGAGGTGATCTGAAGGCTTCTCTTGGAAAATTGAAGCTGGATTCTTGAGGTAGGTAGAAGTTCTTCTTCATTTTTATTCAGTTTCTTAGATCTACTTAGATCTACATATACTCTTCTCACGATCTATTATATCTACGCCCTTTATGGGTAAATATAAGTATTTGGATGAAAATTATGATGATTTTTGGTCTTGGTCTTACTAGGAGAAGTGGTCTAAGGCGGGTTCTTGAAGAATCAAACTGTTTCTCTTGAGGGTTCTTCATTCATTGTGGTTTTTTTCAAAACCCTGAGGTAGGGTCCCAAATCATTAACACGTTATTTAATAATTATATCTTCTTTAAATAAATTGAGAATGTGATTTTCCTTGATTATGATATGTCGATGCATGACACTTTTGATGTTATTAAGTAATGCCACCCACATGAGATAAATGAGGACTTGAACATGTGTTGATTTTAAGCATGGGTTGCAATTTTAGTTAAAGTGATATGATTAAACAATTAAATGATTTGAATGGGAAGAATTAGTAATAGGATAATTAATTTTATAATTAACAATCAAGTCATGAGTTGGAATGAGATTGTGGCTTTTACTGATTATTGGGAATATTGAATATTTGACATGTTTGGAATATAATTTGGAAACTGGTAATAACTAATGGAAGGATTAATTATTACATGTTAAATGGTAAATTGTTAACTAATTTATAATTGGTTAAAGAGATAAGATTTAATTAATTAATCATTGAATTAATTAATTTTCATGCAATTAAGATTGTGATTTGATTATTTGTTATGATTGTTGTCCAGGAGTATCTTTTGATGCGTATTAGTATTCCATGCCTTAAGTTGTCTTGTTAGGAGTTGTTTAGAGATATTATATGTTGTTTGATATGGTCAATAAATATCTTGGCTTTGTTTAGCATGTTTTGAGATGAATATGGGGTGCTTGTATATTGTTAAATTTTTGTACGAATCATCGTTTGAGTGGACGGGTTCAGACTTGTTAAAGAAGTTGGATAATTAAATATTGAGTTAATTATTCAGTTATCCTGCTAAGAATAATTAATTTTTAATTAATTATTAATTAATGATATGTTTAATGGATAATTAAGTGTTGACTTATCCGAAGAGCGATTTTTGTTGTTAATTAATTGTTAAATTAATTAACGGATTGGTTTTGTGGTGTTAGACATGGTATTCTACACCAATGATAAATTTGTATGTATGATTGATGAATGGGTTGTGAGACAAGGATTTAGGCTAAAAATACTCATAGGGTGTAAGACATGGAGTTCTAAACCAATGATAGATGTATATGTATGATTTATAGATGGGTTGTGAGACAGGGACTGATGCTCCAAATAATCACGGGGTACTAGACATGGAATTCTACACACAGCTTGCAATCGAATATTCTTGTATGGGACAGGGATTGATGCTCCAAATACCCATGGGTTGTGAGACATGTACTGATGCTCTGAATACTCACGAGGGTTCTAGAAATGATGTTATACACCCATTAATTAACATTGGACTGTGGGGCCAATTGTTCGTGCATGAAATGAAGTGATGGGAAATAAAAGTATTTGTGACATAATGATTTTTTATTTAATTATGAGAAAAGGTTATGACTTATTTATGAATTGGGTGAACCACTTTTAGTGGACGGTCCCGGACATAGTATATGAAAGATTAAATATAATAACATATAATGCGTTATCCAAGCCAAAGCACAAGCTTGGATTCGGTCTTTACATGATTACTTAGATGGTCTTTAGAGACATCTGTGGTGAGTGACTTATACAGGAGATGTCGGGCGTAGGCCGAATCTCAATACTTTCATAATTTATTAAGATTGGAATAATTGATAAACGATAAATGATTATGCAATGATTGTTGAGTATGCATGAAAAATGAATAGTGCAGGTTTGGACACTAGCTGAGGGCTGAAGCAGGTACTTGGGTTTATAGTTACTTTGTACTGATTACTTTATTTTATGCATTCCTTCACGTGTTATAAGTTATTTATTAAATTTATGGATTTGGGGTAGACACCGGTGGTCCCAGCCTACTTAGATTTATATCTCACACCCTACTCAGGCCTCCATTGCACTGGGTACCCGAGTAGATTCTATTTGGTTGCAGGACTATGTTGTTTGCATTTACTTGGGAGATAAGAGTAGAGTACTGAGCGGATGCTCAGGATTCTCGAGGAGATCCCCCTTGGGGATTTGAGTCATTATTTATTTATTTCTATATTGGAATGTAAATCATTTTGTTTTTTTTTACTGTTTTCTAATTTTGTATCATTATCATGTCATGCATGCATCTATTGTATAATTTGGCATTGGCCACTTTTATAAAATGAGTATTATTTGTCTTCAGCTGTTTGTCATTTATGGGTTACTGCTTCTGCTATTGTTTTTTATCTACACTAATATACTATTGTGAAACTCTGATAAGAGGTTATAGTCTCCCCACTGACTATCCTTATACCCTCTCTACTAGTCTGCAGCCTCTGGCGTACGGGGAGACATGCTTGAGTTCATGTGGTGACCGGTCCGGCCAGCGGTTTAGGAGTGAGCCGGGTCGGGACATTACACTAATGGATGAGAATAATGGTTTCCATAAAGCATCATTAATGTTTGAAATTTTTAAATGTAGAAATTATGGGAATTATGTAAATAGATGTCCTAGGGGGAAATCCAGAATAATATTAGCAAGGTTTCATGAGTAAGGGTTTTGTCATTGATGATGAATATAATACAAAATGACATATGAAATGAATAAGGTATCATGTAATAATATGGAGAAGTCTAGTTAATGTTTTAAGAATAAATTGTTATGCCTGAAGTGTTTATGTATTGGAATTTAAGAATTACGTTATATAAAATATTAAATATACATAATAGTTGTTATTTAGAAGTTTTTTATAAAGGATTTTCAATAATATATTAAAAGTTATTAATGACCGAGAAAAGTTATTTAATATAAAGGTGATATTTTATAGAATACACATTATTAATGGAAAGATAACCCTTAATATGTTTCTGATGTTGAGATAATGGTGTTTAGTTTGATGTAGAGATGACTAATATGGATAAAGTAAATTGGATAGTATAGATTACCTTTGAACTAATTAATGATTTTATGACAAATTGGTTTATTTTATCATTGGGGGAGTTTACAATATTTTTGGATTTAAGGAATATATTCAATAATCTATGGGTTTATTTAAGGAATGAGGAAGCATGAATTTCTTTACTAATATTTTATGGTAATTCTTATTATTACCATGTTTTAAGAGAATTTATGACCAAGGTATTCACATATTTTATTTGTGATAATTAAGATATACTTTATGAAATTTGGGGGATTTATGTTATATTTATTTTGAAAATTTAGTGTCCTTGTTAATAATTTTTTTAATTTTGGAAGGGTCTTAAGGTTAACCATTTATGGAATGCTTTAAGTTGAACTTCAGATGAGGTTATTGTGATTAATGTATTATTTCATCATATGAATATTTATCCATATTTGATAAATTACACTAACCATTATGGTTTTGATGATAACTATTGATATAAGGAAAGACTTATCATTATTTTATAGATCATATGATCTATTGGGTGTTTATTTTAGTGCTTTAAGCATTAAAAAATCAACTTCATTTCTTGTATTAAGAGATAAAGTTTAAATTTATTGAATCCTAATTAAAGGATAATAGTGTACTTATGAAATAAAATAAGTATATTTTACTCAGGAAAATTCATCAAATCTAGGAAAACTATTTTGAGAAAAAAATATCTCATTACCTTTATTTATGATGAATTGATGGAATTTTTGTCACATATTTGATTTATGATTTTATGGTTGTTAACTGTGTAATGATCATTCACTTTCTTATGATCAATGGTCTATGGGAATTACCTTTTTTCAATGTTCATATATTCACTTCCCATTAATGTTTTTCTATTTGGAATCCTTGTTATGTGTTATTCTAGATGACCTTTGTACTTCTCTTTTCACTCTTATCAAGAGGATGTTTTACTAACCCTATTTACATTGTGTGTTTTCAACAAATGAATAAGAATTTTTCAAACCCTTGATCATCGAAAACATTTTCAAATTGAGAGAAAAAGATTTATTTAAGGGGTTATAATGTAACACCCTGATATTTTATGATATATTTTTTTCAAATAAATTTAATATCTTTGATAGATGGCATTACATGCAACACTAAGTTTTAATGAATTATGATATACTATTAATATTATTATTTAAACTTAAGTGTTATAACCTAGATGATGTATTTAGTAGTATTAATAGTAATAACCACATTTTTAAAATTAAATATAAAGGTTTTTATAAATAAAGAAAAAATATTTATAAATAAGTAATAACTTTTTAGAAAAATTATTTATATGCTTTGAAAATACCTTTTTCTCAGAAAAAAAAATGTTTTTATTTATCTTTATGAACAAATAACTAAATTAATTTATGAAACTTTAAAAAAATTATTTTATATAAATAAATTCATTTTTTGAATCATCATATCAAAATTTTCCCTAGATGAATTTTTTATAATTTTCTGAAAACCTTAATTTTTCAGTGAATAGTGAAAATACTAATTTTTATTAAAAATTGGATTTTCATTTAAATAATTTAAAATTTTAACACTTATTTAAAAAGTATTTAAAAGTAAAATTAGTTAAATTATATATTAATTAATCTAATTTATATCATTTGAATTAATTTCAGGTTGAATTTGGATATTAAAACTTTCTATACATATGAATTTTCTCTTTAAAAAATCATTTTTTATTACCTTTGTGGGTTTTATTTTAAATTAAATTTTGATAAATTTAGGAATAGAATTTGGAAATTTTTATTAAATATTTTTAATTATATTAATTAATATTACATAATAATTTCAACTTAATTTTTGTTCATAATGAATAGTAAAAACCATAAAAATTAATTAGCATGGTTAAGGTTAAAACAGGTTTACCGGGGATTAAACTAAAACAATATTCAATAAAATGAATCAAATACTCATATAAATTCTATTTCCTGGATATATTTATACCTTTATCACCATAGGGTATATTTTTTGGAAACTATTATATGAAAGTGACCAATATAATAATTTAAGTATAGAAAATGACAAAATGTCACCCTCTTACCATTAAATTTCAAATATGTGTTCACATATAAACAAAATAAAGTTGTAAAATAATATAGATGGTAATTTTTAATATAATGAAATTACTTTAATGATGTTAAGTTATTTTTAATTTTTAGTAATTATATAATTTCTTTAAATTCTTAAGAAACACCAACACAGTAATTATTCAATTAATAGAAAAATAAAATAAATGATATTAAAAATATTAAAATTGATATAAATTGAATGAATTATTATATTAAATTAATTTTTTAGATAAATATAACATTATATACATGTGTTAAAATAATGTATTATAATTCCACCTTTGTCTTGATGTTTTTTAAAGTAAAATTAAATGAATAGTGTTAAAATTGACATTAATGTTATTTTATAATAAATAATATTTTATTAAATGATTTAAAATTTATATAAATATTATGCTATGTAAATTTAGTGGTATATTTTTAAACATAAAAAACATGTTCCATTAATGTACCAATATTCCTTTTATAATATTTATATTTATCCATATATAGTAAAATCGTTGTTACCAAGATAAAGAGTAAAATAGGGTTTTGTGTGTTTCATGCACTTGTGTTAAAATTTATTTTCCACACACATAGAATTTGTATTTTATAAATTGGATTAAATATTTATAACTAGTGGGTAAATATTATTTAATAAGGATCATTTAATTTATATTCTTAAAATATAAATTACCTAGATAAAAAGGTTAGTTACCATAGTGAAAACTAAAATGGTAAAAGTGAACTTATAATTTAAAGAAAAACATGTATAAAACATGTGTTTTTTTGTATTCTGGAGGTATTTATAGATCATATAATCCCAAAAATAAATTATTTATCAATTTTTTAATCACTTTGGTTGATATTGACTCCCTAATATTTATTATTTTTGTGTATTTACAAAAAATGTCACACCTCCTCAATTATAAAAGGTCACCTCCTCCTCGCACTTATTCACATATATCAAGCCATTTAGATCAAACAAAACCTGAAAAAAAATACCTCTAAAACATCCTTATCCACGTTATAGATCTTATGTTCTTCCCAAAATTCCAAACCTGGGGTCCTTAATTAAAGATTTGAAGGATGTTGTTTTAAGTGAAGGTAATTGTCCTCACCAAGCTCTTTCTTTTTCTCCTCCTCTTAACACCTTAATTCATGTATTAATAATTAAAATATAATAAAACCAATATCTTCCATATACTGATATTTTAATATTTTTATTGAATAACCTATATTTTTCTCCTCTTTCATCAAATGAGCAATGAAACCATCGATCTGTGTACAGCGGACTACCGCCTCATGAACTAATGTAATTCATTTTTCATCACCACCTATCACATTAGGATATAAATATGAATTTAACATATTTATATGATATTTATGAAATAATTATACTTTTTTTTACAATGTCACATATACCTTCGTACTTTCCATTATGGGTAATATGATAATCACACTTGTGTGTACAGCAAACTACCGCCTCACAAAGTGATGTGACTTTTTTAATTAATGTTTTACATGGAGGGTAATAATAAAAATGTTAATAAATATATGTGTTATATATGGAATAATAAGAAGTTTTTAAAGGTTAATTATTACTTACCTTTATTTTATTCCATCATTTAAAAAAATATAATTATCTTCCATGCATATGTACGGCTGATCATCTCCATAAATGGTGTAATTCATTTTCTATCTCTAACTTTAATGGATTACTATAAATATATAAAAAAATAAAAATATATGATATTTTAATCATTTATAAAATTATATAAATTATTTAAACATGGTAAATTTAAAAGTATCAAAAATAAAAAGACCAAAACATACATGAAAAATGAAGCAGTTATTTCCCAAAACGTGATTTTAATAAGGAATTACTGATAAACAGGTAATAAAAGGTCATAAGTAAATTTTATATGGTATCATATATGTAGTTATGGTTCTATAAAATATTTATAATATAATTATATTTATTATAAATGAGTTTTTAATGTGTATAAAGGAATTCCAGACTTAAGGTAAGAGATTTATGTTTCACTTTTATCTCTATGAGGCACAAACCATATTCATAAACTGTTTCTTTTGTGTGGTGTATATACTTCACATGAATGTATTTAATGATTATTATTATGAATTTATAGTGATTTAAATATTTATCTATGTTTCTTTCTTTTATGGGGATTATTATTCAAAATTTATGAATGTGTTAAAGTTTTTTTTATGTTACAATCCCATTGTTTATTGGGATTGTTTATAATTATGCTTTTGATGATGAAATATTACAATATAACTCTCAAGAAAATAATTAATTTTATTATCCTATATTTATTACTTAATAATACATATTTTATATTAATTTTACTCTCTTTAAGTACTCATGGGATCAAAAATATGTTTTTAATGAAAAATTGACATTATTTCTCACTTCAATCGAAAAATGATTTTTCGTCCATATCCATGTTTTCTATAAATGTTTTTTAAAAAAATTAATATTGCCTATGGAATATTTGAATAAATTTTTCTCCATGTTTTAATTTTTTAAAAATGGTTTAAAAATGAATATTCTTGTCATTTTCTGAATAAGTATCTTTTAACTTTTAACAAAAATGTGAAAGTAATATTTTTATTAACATGTAAACAATGAATGGAATTTTCATTCATCATGAACTATAATTTATTTGAATATTCCTTTATAATATTTCATTTTTATTTTTAAATAAAAATAATTTTTAATTTTTTTCTAAAAAATTTAGTTTTAAAAAGTGATTTTCAAAGTGGAAAGGCTATTTTCCTTAAGAAATGTTCTATGTGATATTTCAAAAACATTTATCATATAAGATGAAATCCATTGATGTTACTTATTCTTTAATGGGGATATGATCCAAGGATGCCATTATTATTCTTTCTTTAAATGGTTTATGATTATGATGATGAAATTTGTATGAAACCCATTCCTTTTCCACGAGTTATGATATGATGAAATGTTTATGAAATCCAATTATTTTAATGGGTTCTAATATAATGAATGTTTTATAATATTATGGAAAACATATATATTATTTTAATTATGTGATGGGTGGGACCTATATCTCCCTCCAATGCATTATAATGATGGATAACTCGTTATTTAATTATGTAATGTGTGAACCAGATTTTATGGTCACAATATTATGTGTAGACCTACTTTTATGTCAAGAAGGTTATGTGTGGGCTCACTTTTAGGTCCATAAGGCTATGTGTGGTCCAACATTCATGTCTATAATTTTACTCATGGGGCTTCTTTCATGTCAATAAGGTTATGTGGGTACCTTCTTTCATGTCTATAATGTCATGCAAGGACCTTCTTTCATGTCTTAGTTTATGTGAGTGATAGATTTCATGCCTTAGTTTATAAAGAAATATATTAAGTATGATATTTCTATGAAGGGTGATAGTTATGAATAATTTATTGGGAGATGAGGTAGTTCACTTATGAACCAGTTGATTATGTTTCCAACTTTCCAAATACACTAAACTATTACAATCCACAGGCATGTATTTGTGAAATGTAATGAATACTCATCTAAAAAGTTTTAATATCTATGTGTGAAATATTTGGTCGTTATAGATAATTTATAAGAAATTATCCAATTATAATTATAAATAGATAATTTATAAGAAATTATGAAGATATAATTATTAAAGGATAATTCATAAGAAATTATCAAGAGATAATTATAAAAGGGTAATTTATCATAAATCAATAAAGGATATTTATAAAAGGAGAATTTATAATAAATTATCAAAAAATAATTATAAAATGATAATTTATAAGAAATTATCAAAATATAATTATTCTCTAAGGGGAAGATTTATAATGTAAGTATTGACCTAAAATGATAATTCAGAAATTATCTAGTAGATAAAAAGTATCATCACTTGTAATATTTTATTTCTTCTAGAAATAAAATATCTTGCTTTGGTTCTAGGAGCCCTTGACAAACTGTTACTGTTGATGTGTTGATAATTATAATAATAAGTCCTGTGAGGATGTGTTAGTGACTATCAAGGTTTTCACTCCAACTTCTAAACCATGCAAGGTGGTTTATCCTAGTCGTTGACATCAATGAATTTGAGGTAGGAATTTCTTTACTATTTTGAGTTCATGTATATGATATTATCAAGATATTTTGCTTATACTTGATTAACCCATACTAATTATGAGTTTCCTGTGGGTGTATGAGTTTTTATGAGACCTGATTTTTTTTTAATAGGTGATTATGTGCAACTCCTAACATTTGATATTTGGTGACTAGATATTATACCATTGTTTCCTTATGATTCATTGATATGATACCACTATTTCCATGTGATTCCTTGATATGATACCAATATTTCTTATGATATTTTTTGTATGTGCTATTTTTTCATTCTATTAAAGGTACCAAAGTGACAAGTGGATCTGTCATGGTTCAATATCCCTAGAGGTGAAGTATCTTCAAATATTGCATGTGATTTGATAAAGAGATTAAGATAGATGATAGGGAATGATGGCCTAGTGAGTCCAGACCTTGAGGAATGAAGGTCATATATAATTGGACCTATGTGGTAGCAATGGGGAATGATATCCTAGTGTGGCCTGACCTGGGAGCATTATGTTCATATGTGACCGGACCAATGTGGAAGTATTGGGGTGTTATGGTCTATATGACCTGAGCTATTAGATAGTGATAGGTTATGATGTACTAACATGGTCTGACCTAGAGTCCAGGGGCCTATATGGATATTGAGCAGTTGAAGGTTGTCTCCTACATTTGTGACTTTTTATTGAACATTATGATATTTTATATCAATAAGATGAAGCAGGTACATTCAGGGATTGTACTATCTTTTTTAGCTCCCAAATGATTGGTATGGTTATTACTTATTTTCACATTTACTTATTATCATGTTATGCACTCTTATTCTTGTTCCCATGTGTTAAGGATACATTGGCAGTGTCCTATTGAGCCTTGTACTCACGCCCTATATGAATTCATATTGATTGAGGTATCATGGGTATTCAAGATAGCCTCAATCATTGAATCATGGGATAGGATGGGGCCCTCATCAGTCGGCCCAGACAATGGGGACTCAGGTAAGTTATAGACAAGTTTGTGGAGTTGATGTAACGGCCCAAACTGTTATGAATAAAATTATCATTATTTTAATTAAATGACTTTTGGATATAGAAAAAATATGAACTCCTTTTGTTTTATTATATCGAATTGGATTTAAATGACTGTTAAGTATCCTTACCATTGATAATATATCCATTTAATAGTTATCATATGACTAGTATAAATATAGGGTTTTAACAAATCATTTTGACTCATACAAAGTGATGGCCTCAACTAGTATGAGTGTACCCTATGAAACCCATTTATCAGATCTTTTGAGGGATATATCATTTCTAGTATTTTCCCTAGACCAGGCCCAAGCCAAGATCCAACAACTTAAGCATGAGAGAAACTTTTTATAAGATAAGTTCAAGATCATCAAGATCACGGCCCAACCCATGTTCATCGAACGGTCCCATGAAAGCCCCACCATCACACACCTTACTCTTAGGGAATATGTTGGTGTAGTAAAGGGATATGTAAAAAGACTATTACATTATGATTATGTGCATTGTTTTTTTATAGAGTAAAGAATATACTTTCATTCTATTATTATTACTTTGTAAATGATTTTTAAAGCACAAATAGTATGTTTGGTTAAAATTAAAATTTAATTATGAAATTTATTTTGATGAATTAATGTATTTTTGAATTAAATAATATTTTAATAAAATATTATTATTAAATTAATTTTATTAAATTAATTTTATTAAATATAAATTATCATGTAATTTTTATGAAGTCAATTGTAATTTTTATTATGGTTTGAAAACTGTTTTTATCAAAACCCATCAATTTTCAATAAATGTAAGTGTTTATATCAAAAGTGAAAATTAACTTATTTAGAAAATTATTTATATAAAATTAATATTATTTTTGGAATAATTATGTTGAAATTATCCGATGGATAATTTTTCATAATTTTCTAAGACGGACAAATTTTTGGGTAAAAATTAAATACCGTATAAATATATAATGTGTTTTATGACATCATAATGACCCAATAGCGATGTAATAAAATAGTATAAAAGGTATATTCGGACAAATATATGTTTTCCTTTAAAATAATATATTTTTATTTTTATTTGATTTATTTTATAAAGCCTTAGTAAATCCTCCAAGACATATAAAGTATTTTAAAATTTTAAAATCATTTCCTTGAAAGTGTGACTCACCTCCACATAATTAGGGGAAATATTTTAATATCTTCAGCCCATATCATTTTAAAATAATATATACCACTCATATTTTCCATAAAACCATGTTAAAAAACCAATGTATGGTTTTTGGTTTTGAATATTTTAGTGTGTAGAGTCTAAAACCAAAATAATAAAGAATTCCCCACATTTCCTATATAAACCCACCCAAGCACCCATTCCTCTTCACTCAAGCTCTTTAAAGATCGACCACCCTTTGCTCCATTACTCTATATATTCCTTCCAATTTTTCCCTAATCTCCCAATAATCCTCTCCCAAGCCTTTGGGATCACACATCCAAGTAAGGGATCTCTCTCTCTCCTTTTTCTTCAAGCACCTCTTTTATGTAGTGCCTTTTAATTTAAATTTGATTGATTTGGGATACGTTCTTCAATAAATCCTTACTAAAAATTTTATTTATACATTATGGGATCTTTTTTTTACTTCCATTAATCCTCCCTATGATCATCTATTCCTATCCATTACTATACCATAAATTCGTAAGGGATCCTCACCTTTATCTCTTCCTTTCAATTCAAGAACCTTGTTTGAAATTAGTCATTTTTAATTTCAATTAGTTATATTTTAATCCTTTTATAATCAATATCATACTATCAATTTTATTTTATTTCAATGAGGGATCATTTAACCTCCCCCATTTAGACCCTTACCTACGCCGTTACTGTGTCAAAATTATGTAAGGGATTTCTCTCTTCTCATTTCCATTAAAATCACTTCATTTATATTATGCATCTTAAATTCCATTTCATATGTTGAGATATTATGTTCCATGATACCCTCACTATCCATTTCTTGTATAAATTATGAGATACCCCTTTCTCTTTCATCTACCTTTTTTATGAATTTTTATATGATGTCGTTATGCTACTGAAATTACACCATGATTTTTCATGCCAAAATCATCATGTAGTGAATACCATAGCCATTCCTCTATAAAGGGTATTAACCTTTATGCATATATAATTATTGATTTGGTACTTACATATATTTATTCTATATTCTTATATCATGGAATAAATGATGATGTTGAATGAATCCATGTTATATGATCTTTGTGGCACATTAAAGCATGATATTCAAATGATTATGAAGGGTGCTCCCTGATAGCACTCCAATGCATTAGGCAATGTTTATTATCATGATATTCCATATTGGGATAGGGGTTTACCTGATTCCTTTATAGGAATTTTTTCACCATGTTGGGACAGGGTTTTACCTGATTCCTTTATGTTAATGATGTAGTGTTTTAAGTTGTTTCCACATTTCCATGTTATGAAAATCATGATATATCATGCCTCTATGTTCATGTTTCTATTATGATCCATTGATATGACCATTTCCTAAAATATATTTTATTCTTCATGTTATGCCTTGTTTACTCCCTTATTGGGATTTATAGATCACCCTTTTCTTATATATTTTCTCAGTTTATCCCATGCGATGCTAAGTATGAAGGAATATTGTGGTCATGTAAAAGAAGTTTTCAATAAAGATGTGTATTTCATGTTTTAAGTTGTTAAGTAATGTTCCTAAGGAACAAATACACTAAACCTATCGATATTATGGGTTTTATTAAGTGAAATTTTATGTAAAAAATCATGTTTAAGTCTGTAATAAAGACCAGGGTCATTATATGTGATTCAGGCCATGTTTTTACAGTAGATCAAACCCTAATAGTTGGTGATGAAGAACTCATTACTATACAAGGTATAGTCTTGAATTTGTATTTTTAATCTTTTTCCTTGTCTTATATTGGTGTTTCCCTCCCTTATATCATCACGATCTGTGTCTAAACTTGACTTACCATTCGAGTTGTGTTATCCCTAAATTACTTTCCCAGATACGTTATTTTGGGATGAAAAAGTGATTCTCGTATTTTGTAGAGTATTTATCCTTACTACCATCAATGATAAGCTTATAAGGGATTTTCATAGCACTATGTGGTATAATGTTAAATTGGAATTTTTAATGGGGTTAATTATGACCTCAAGGAATCATGAAACAATCTGGGTGATTATCAATTGGATGAAGGAAGTAGCTCACTTCTTACAGACCTAAGAGACTCACTCAGTGACTGAGCTAGGATAGTTTTATGTCTATGATATTGTACACTCAAAGTGATTACCCTTGAGAAATGTTCTAGTTATATAGGTACATTTTACATCTCGATTTTTTCTAGGCTTTTAAAAATACAGTAGGACTTAGTTGAGGTTGATCATAGCATATCATCTTCAGAGAGACAAACAGACCAAGAGGACGATGCATATATTGGATTATATGATTTGAGCTTGCGTTATAGACTTCGATGGATCATTTAGTGATCATATAACCTTGTTTGAGTTCATATACAACAAAAATTACAATAATTTGATTCAGATGTAAATTTATGATTCCCTTTACAAGATACCATGTCGATCACCAGTTTGTTGGTATGAGCCAGGTGAGGTAGTGGTTGTGAGACCAATTTGGTGTAGGAGACTTCTAAGAGAGTCCATATGATTCAAAATAGGTTGATGACCACTTAGATTAGGAAGAGATCATATGTTTACCATAGGAGTATACCTTTGTAGTTTTCTATGGGTGATAAGGTTTTCTTGAGTGTGACTTCTTGGTTAGGCCATCGATGTTTGAAGAAGGAAATCTAGAACCATGGCTTTTTAGATATTTCAGGATCATTGAATTTATTGGGAAAGTGTATTACCATTTTTAACTTCCTCTATATAATAATGGTTTCATGAAATGTTTCATGTGCCTCGGATTTGGAGGTATATACCAGATCTCGTGCATGTCATCAATTATAGCGATGTTGAGTTAGATCCTGACACATATTATGAGTACCATCTAGTAATATTTTTTACTAGATCAAGAAGTTTTTAGGAGAGAAGATGGTACAATGTTTCTAGATTCAATGGTATCATGGATGGATCCTGGAGGAGATGAGGGAGAAAGATTCTGATGTTCGAACTTATAACCTGATATTTTGAGAAAGATCGCTAGAGTTACTTATTAGGGATTAGAAACTTATAAAGGTGGATAATTTTAATATCCTCAATTTTTAATGAAAATAAAACCCTCATTGTTAATAATTTATGAGTATTCATATGCGAAAATATATTTTTTAAATAAAAGTCACTTAATAAATGTTTTAAAGGCTTTATGTAATGTTAAAAGACCTACTAACACCTTGTAATATTCTGTGGGGTATTTCTAGAGTTATGTATTGAGAGAGAATGGGATTTAGAGACTCATAGAGCCTTGGTATTTATATAATAAATATATTATTTTACACACACATAATTTTTCAGAAATAATAAATATCTTTTAAATGGTTTCTCATATGGGAAATAAAAGACTTCTATTAAATCTAAAATATAGGATTTACCATAGGTGTTATATAACCAATGTGGACATCAAGTGTTTAATCAGATCGCATACAAGGGTGAATATATTATATGTCATGACCCAACCCAATGGGGCCCATCCTGTAACTCCCCAAGCCCATCTCTAATAGCCCAGGGGTTGGAAACTACCACTGAGTAGTCATATCACACATATAATAGGCCTTTTACTAAAGTTCCTTTATGCATACACCCAAAAACACCATGATGTGATAGTAAAAATATATAAAAATATGGAAACTAAAATTCATGCATACAACTATCCCAAACTAGAGTAAAATAGAAGTAATAAAAGTGTAATAAGGGAAAAAACACACCCACCAAAATAAAGTTGTAAAATCATCTATACTATTTAGAATGAGGGCATTTCTATCAAATGAAACTACCGGAATGCTCTGCGGCCCAACTTCAGTAAACACCTTAGTTAGTCTAGCTCACTAATCTCTACCTACCTTAGGTCCTCTAGGGTCTCTGTCAAATGGAATGTGATATGCATAATACACAACACATTTGAGAAAATCCCATGTCAAGGTGGGTATAAAAATACTCTGAAGGTTCCCAAAAAAACCCAAAATAAAAGGGGGAAACTGAAAGGCAATAGTCCACTCGACCTTTCCAGAGGGAACCCAACCAAGAGAGAAGTTCCATATCAAACCATACTCAGTTAAACATTATAATTCATCTCATTATACATAGGGTATCAATCCAGACACATTATAACACTGGAAGTACTCTCAGAATCACCTAGATATACTCATTTCAAACATCAAGTCTCATGAGATTTTGACTTTATAGCCAGGAATAGGATTCAACATGAGGCTCTAAAGGTAACACAAAACTAGGATAATACACTCCATGAGCTCATCCATCTCATATAGAACCCATTAGAGAGATACACTCCATATGAAATAACTCCATAATCCCTAATGGTATGTTCGAGAGGACGTGCTCCATCAGGAATGAACTACTAGGTCTAGATCCAATTCCCATCACCAGAGGTCTTGTCATCGCTAACATGCTCAATTTTCAAGGATAATGAAACCCAAGTGGAGAGGCCCTCCCATCACCACTACATATGGGTGAGGTAACACTTCTCCAGACTATTCCCCACATGCATCCTCTTAATGAGAGATAACTGAGGGACCCACACCTCACCACTTCCCCACAGTCGAGGGAGTAGTAGCTCCAAACTAACCCAATAAACCTCTTTCCCTCTTGTATGGAGTGGCTCTCACCTCATTATATTGAGGGATAACTAATTCCTAACTAGGTATCACTTATATCTAGTGGAGGGTCCTTCTCATAACTATACTCAACAGCCAAGGGAGCTCCAACTCCAATAGAGGACCCACCCCTAGCTGCTACTTGTATATGGGGGAGTATGACTCCATAGGTAAGGACCCACACCCTGGTACGATAGGGGTATACCACTATAAATATAGAGGAACTGAACCCATGACATGGGAAGTACCAATTTGTGGCTTGAGGACCTACACCCTAGTATAATAGGGGAGAACCACTCTACTAACTTAATTACTATGTGGGAATGCAACCTAACATGACAGTAGAGAAACGACCCAAGGTTAGAGTACCTTCTCTATAAGGCCCCATCCTTAAACATTACTTAATCTTGAGTTAAATTAAGAATTCACATTGAGGATCTTTTCAAGTTTAGATATTTAGAGAAATGGGCCATAAAAATTACATTACATCTCAAAAATTACAAAGTATACACTTCTACTCAGTTTCCATTTTTTTCATAAAATAAAAACTCTTAAAAAAAAGAAACAAGTCTAGTTCCATGTTTTAGAAAGCATGACTTTTCCTTGATCTCATCCTTGACCCTATTTATCTTTAAGTACTATGAAAAAAAATTTAAAACTCGGGATGAGCATAAAAAGATCAGTAAGGGTTATAAAATAAGGAATGAAAACATTATCCCATCAATAAATAAAAATAAATGAAACCATACTTTTTAATCATAACATAAATTATAAAATCATACGATTTATTAATAACACACAAAAAAAATAAATCATAAAGGTAACTTATAGAATGCAAAACAAACTTACATTGTAGATTTCATATCTACATAGGGAGTTACGTTTGGAATATCCATAATAGTATATTCCCTAAATCTCTTAGGAGAAACAATATTATTTACCTCTTTCATGTTACCCAGTGCATTGGAGAGCTATCTCAGGCTCACCTGTCCTAGGTTTATCATAGAACCACCCGTATACGTAAATAATTCCCAATAACTATAACATATTCATAACACATAAAAAAAGTATAAAGTAAATATAAAACTTCCACATTACAATCACAATATATCATTTCAAGATATTTTACATAATTAATTCTTTATCAAACAATTTCCAAAACCATTTAAAACATTTAATAAAGAGATTTTTGAATCAAAGTGTTTCATACCACTTTGAATATTTTGAAAGAAATTTTAATATCAAAACATTCATGTAAATATAAATAAATCCTTAAAACCATTTTTAAAACATGGAAATTAATGAGAATTATTTATAATAATAAATCTTTAAAACATTTAAAATTTTATTTTAGTTAAAAAGTTCCTAACCAAATGAGAGATGCTTGAATACAAATAATTGAGGAATAACATTAATCAAAGATTATAATATCATGATAATAAATATATTCATGATATAATATGTCAATGGGTAGTATATACACCATATAAAAGTTAATTGGTGTATAAAAACAAATAAGTTTCAATGGAATGTAAATTGAGACAAAGTCACTTTCAAAGATCATATCTTTAGATTAAGGACAAATCAATGACATGATTATGTGTGAAAAATAATAATACACTAAATATAAATGGATATTAAGTGTAAATCAATCATAGTTAATTCACACATATTCATAGCATGAAATAATCAATAAGTAGAAGTTTAACCCAAAGAAAGAAAATTGGGTTAAGAAGTTCCCTTAGAGAAATTCAACAGCCTAACAGCGTCACTTTAAAATTCATAAAATGAGTTGATGAGAGAGGAAAGGGTATCTCATCACATGGACATAAAATTTAAATCAATAAGGATATATAATAACATATCCAAACATAATAAAATGTAAATTTTAAATACATAAAATAATTCTTTAACTAAAAGAGTATGGTGAAAGGTTCCATTACTGATTTGGTAACTTATGAAACATAAACCACATAAAAAACATAAAATGAAGATGTAAATGCTAATAAATTAAATTATATTAAACAAATAATACAATCATGGTAAGTACATACACCACACAAAAGGAAATAGTGGAAAATATAGCATGAATCTCACGGGAATAATAAGTGAGATGAAAACCCCTTACCTCAAGTCTGACTTGTCTTGTATGTTCCTTATTCTTCATAAATAATAAACATAATTTAATTTATAATTTATTAAGAGACTTTTTAAATTTTATTATTCCTGTTATATTACTTAATACCTTGTTATAACAATTAGTTAATTATTTGAGTTCATATCGAACATTTTGTCGATGTTTGAAACTTGAGTTAAAAATGAACTTGTTATAATTATAAATTGTCCATGTGGTTGAAATTCCATTATCTATATAATGATATTAATGATTTATATATCATATATATAATATATATCCAGTATATATTTATTTATAATAGTCCATATCATTTGGATATATGAAAATTAAATGCACTGTTCATGGAGACGGTAAGCCGTACGTACACATGAATGCTACTTCCATTTCATTTTTTTCATTTTAAAAGGAATGAAAACCAAATGATAAATAGGTATATTATTATTCTGATATAATATCATATTTTAAATACATTATGTAATTTCATTAACATCATCCTTTATATGTTCCATTTATGGTATGAATGAGTCATATCACTTTGAGGGGACGGTAGTCTGCACTTCCTCAATGAAATTATCATATTTACCCATTATGAAAACCATAAAGGTATAAAATAAATGAAAAATACATAAGCATAGAGAAAACATAAACATAATATATATCATATATAAATACAGTTCCATCATAATGGCCACTATGGTATGGGGTTTAAGATATTTGAACAATCATCGTTTCGTGAGGCGGTAGTTCATCATCCACAGAAACAGTATGTTCATATCCATTAGATGGAGGTGTGTGGAAGTGTAGTTATAATTCTTATCATAAAAATAACATATTATATTTAGGATACTATTGTTGTTATAAAATAAAGGACTAAAGAGATTTTATGGGGTTTTAGAAGTAAAATAAAATAAAATAACTTAAGAGAAGAAGTTACCTTTAAATTAGGTAACTCCCTTTGTTTTGAACCAAAAAGATTCCTTGAAGTGCCTTATACCTAAGGTAATTATTCTATGAGGAAGATAGAGATGTAGGGAGCTTAATTGGGTAGATTTCAGATGAGACAAGGGTCATGAGAGGTGTGAGTAATTGGTTAGAGGTGGTTTCTTTTAAAAAGGGGGAGGAGGGGCTCTTTAGGAAAGTTTGAAAACATTATTTTATTATAAATTTATTTTTGTTTTAAAAAGGTCCAAAACTCATTAAATTAAAATATAAGATGACTCTTGTTCTAAATAAAATAATCCAATAATAATTTTACAGGGTTTGGATAGTTTTTTAAATTTTATAATCTCATTTATTTAAATCATTTATTAATAAGGTAATCACTATATTATCATTGTGTCATAAAATATTTTATTTATTTTATGTCTAAAAATCATAAATAAAATACCATGATGTATGAAATATTTTTAGCTTTCTAATTAATATTTATAGTCTAAGATATAACTTATATAACCCCATTTAAAAATTGATTTACTAAAAGATATATGTTTATGTAATTTTTGTCTTTACTTAAAATTAATTAAAATAAAGTTTCATTATCACTCCTAAGTGGCTCCATGGGGTCCCAAAATCGACCAAAGGATGCTCATGGTCGAACATGTATCATCCAATTGGATTATAACACCTGATAGGGTAATTTAATATTATTATAATATTATTTTCTTACCCTTATTTACCAGATTCACCTTTCAACCATGGTAAATAAAATATTTAATTAAAGTAAATATTCATAATGTCTAAAAATAAAATTTGCCTATTCACGAAATTTGGACCTCCTAATTACAAATATGGAATCCATTTTTCCAAATTCAAAACACATAAGTGGCATAAATTAATTTAAAATTAATTCTCGTTGTCAAAACAAAAAACGTGTTTTTAATAGATAATATCTATCAAAAGATTGACACTTTTTTATGTTCAATTTCAAATTGAAATTACTTCCAATAACCAAAATTGGATTAAATGGTAAAAAGTTAATCCAATTAAACTTTAAAACCAATTAAAATAATATTCTAACTATATAAATAAATTAGATTAAAAGGCATTTTTGAATTAAAATGCAATATTCATCACTATTCATTAAAAAATGAACATTATCAGAAAAATACCAAAATTTCATCCAAAGTAAATTTTGATGTATCGATTATAAATAAGAATATTATTTTTTCAAATAGAACATATAAAAGTGACAAAAAATAGATTTAAAAAGGGCTCGCCATCAAAAGGCGGTAAATCGACTTTTTGAAGAATATTAGAGTGTTTATGCTTAAAATTGGATTCATTCACATTTTAAGCTTATAACTTTTATTGGATAAATGAAAAAACATTTAATAAACATGTATAATTATATTGTAGTTAGTCATGTTCATTCCCACCAATACAACGGCTATGTATTAACTACCATTTAAAATAATATTATTATTATATTATTTTTCGGTATAACTTAACATTGTGTGTAATGTAAGATTACAAAGAAACCGGTTGTTGCGTATCGGATATGCCATAAAACATAGAATCCCCTTTAAATTAAAATTAATATTTAATTCAAAAATATTAATAAATATGAAAATGTCACACTCTTCATTCACCTAGGATGTTACATCCTTCCCCCCTTTTGGGAATTGTGTCCTCGCAATTTTAAAATTGGGCTCGGAAACTTCATTAAAAGTCCCACATCAGAAAAGGATTCAATAAAACTATCACTTTAAAAGAAATAAAGAGAAGTAAAAAGGTCACCCAAGATAACCCATACTAGAATTCCATGAAAACATGGATATGTAGGAGAAACTAAATGTCAAGTTCTCATGGAGAGTGATAGAAAACATGATCAGGAGAATGTTAACCA
This sequence comes from Viscum album, assembly GCA_963277665.1. Taxonomy (NCBI): domain Eukaryota; kingdom Viridiplantae; phylum Streptophyta; class Magnoliopsida; order Santalales; family Viscaceae; genus Viscum; species Viscum album. Next base: position 1,204,583,230 of record OY728159.1, on the reverse strand, counting down.
CCAGAAAACCACAAAATTTTGATAGGTTAAATGGAATTTAGTTTACCAATAGGAAAATTAAACGGATGAAATTTTTGTTTAAATTTTCATTTAATAAAGTTGGAGAATTTATTTATGAGATTGACTAAGTACATAAGGAAATATACATACTTTTCAAGTAGAGTTTCATCCTTTAATAATTTTCTACCAAAAACTCATATTTTCTCTAAACGATGAGTATTCAAGATTATTTGTTCACACCTAAAGTTCTAGAATCAACTTCTAGAGAATCACATAATCCACAAAATATAAACTATATGTTTTACTTGTCTTTAGACATTAACCAAAACCAAAATAGTTTGTACAAGATCAGATAATCCCCAAAAAAGGATAATAATTTATAAAAAGAAATACTACTCTTAATCCCAAAAATTTGAGAAACAATAACCAAAGTTCGGCAAACACCATTCAATAAACAAATATCCTTAAAATTCTTCAAAGTAACCCAAACTAAGATTATAACCCAAAACTCAGAAGGATCTAATCACATAGTCTTCCACAGTAAATCTTAACATTTATCTCCAAATAACATTGACTACTCTTAAAGTCTCATATTAAAGTGTAATTAACAAAATCACATATTCTCTATGATAGTTTAATCATTTCCATAAATAACCCAAATCACCATATGTCCATAATAAAAATATAGATTCTTCCAAAATAAAATTTCACCATTACTCCTCAATTGAAATCCCAAAGTATTCTATTTTCTTTAGGCATATAGTTTCCCAAAAAGAGAAAATGTCTTTCAAAATAACCTTTATCACTTAATCCCCAAATAATTTTCCTATACTAAGGATATCTATTTGATAAAACATAATATCCCAAATCAACTTATTCTTGATCAATAAAAACATTTAACTAAAAATAATAAGTCATACTAACTAGGGACTTCACGTAGTCTAGTGGTAGGCGATAAATCCCAATCATACTATGGTTGTGGGTTCGATTCTTGTAGCTTTATCTGATGTGATGGGTTGTCATATAGTCTATGTGTTATCCTTTTTCAAAAACTATACAATTTTATAACATTCCAAAAAATGAGATAAACTTATGAAAAATAACCATAATATGATTTAACCACAATGGTTTTCTTTTTCCTCTCATTTTCATCCCAACTCATAATGACCTCAATATCTTAATTCATGAAGTCTTATATATATTGAAAAAAAATACCTCTATAAAATAACATTTTTCCCAAAGAAAGAACATAGTACCTTGATCATTATGTCCACCAGGTTTCATCGTCATCTTTTTCACGTAGATAGATGGTTCATGCATTGTAACAATGTTTTAGAGATCTTTCAAAATCATCTTCTTCCTTTATCCAAATACACCTCGTACAACTTGGGTCATATGGGTGATCACAGAAAAATAGTTTTGGAAAAAAAATCATGTATGACATATAATTTCAAAACATATGATAAAACTTTCTTTTTATAAAATAGTCAGACTGAGTGTGAGTTGAAACATTAAATCAATGGTTCTCTTAGAATACCATAAGTATGTGTTGAAAGACTATAATTTAAAAGAAAATAAAAATAGGTTGTTCAAGGGTATCCTTCTTCAGTTCCTTTTTCAAAATCATAATACGCTTCAAAATATTGTGATAAGGTAAAATATTTGAAAATTCCTTGATAAAATTTACCTTTCTTGAAAATATGAGAATATTGATAAAATAAGATTTGATTAAATACAACCCATGATCCATGATGGTATCAAGGTATAGCGGAGGTGTTTGAAATCATAAACAATTACTTTCAAGTGAGTTGTATGTTAGAAAATGTTTCAAAGTCTTCTATACATGACTTTTCAAAAATTATTGCAAGCAGGTCATCAGGAAGAGATAGGAAAGTCATTTGAGATCCTCCTCCTTCCATATGTAACAAACTTTACTTGATCTAAAAAAGTTGAAAAATAAGGATTTAACTTAAATAATAGACATAGAGACTAACCATGTGTCTAAAAAAACTCCTAATCCCTAAAGTTGTCTAAACCGGCCTCTGGTACCAACTATAAGGACCCAGCCTTAAACATTACTTAATATTGAGTTAAATCAAGAATTCACATTGAAGATCTTTTCAGATTTAGATCGTTAGAGAAATAGGCCATAACAATTACATTACATCTCAAAAATTAAAAAGTATACACTAATACTCAGTTTCCATTTTGTTCATAAAATAAAAACTATTAAAAAAAGAAGCAAGTCTAATTCCATGTTTTAGACATTATGACTTTTCCTTGATCCCATCCTAGACCCTATTCATCTTTAAGTCCTGTGAAAAACATTTCAAAAATTGGGATGAGCATAAAAATATCATTAAGGGTTATAAAATAAGGAATCAAAACATTATCCCATAAATAAATCCAAATCAATGAAACCATACTTTTCAATCACAACATACCTTACAAAATCATAAGATTTATGAATAGCACACAGAAATCTTAAATCATAAAGGTAACTTATAGCATAAATAACATACTTACATTTTAGCTTTCACAGCTACATATGGAGTTACATTTGGAATACCCATCATAGTATATTCCATAAATCTCTTAGGAGAAACATTAACGTTTACCCCCGTCATGTTACCCAATGCATTGGAGAGCTATCTCAGGCTCACCAGCCCTAGGTTTATCACGGAACCACCCATATACGTAAATAATTCCCAATAACCATAACACATTCATAACACATAAAATAATCATAAAGTAAAGATAAAATTTCCACATTTCAATCACAATATATCATTTCAAGATATTTGACATACTCAATGCTTTATCAAACCATTTTCAAAACCATTTAAAACATTTAATAAAGAGATTTTTGAATCAATGTGTCCCATACCACTTTGAAGATTTTGAAAGAAATTTTAATTTCAAAACATTCATTTCTATATAAATAAATCCTTAAAACCATTTTTAAAATATGGACATTAATTAGAAAGATTTATAAGAATAAATCTTTAAAACATTTAAAATGATATTTTAGTTAAAGAGTTCCTAACCAAATGAGAGACACTTGAATAAAATAATTGAGGAATAAAATTAATCAAAGATTATAATATCATGAGAATAAATAGATTCATGATATAATATTTCAAAGGGAATTATATACACAATATAAAATTTAATTGGTGTATAACAACAAATAAGTTTCAATGGAATGTAAATTGAGAGAAATTCCTTTATAATGATCATATCCTTAGATTAAGGACAAATCAATGACATGATTATGTGTGACAAATAATAATAAACTCAATATAAATAGATATTAAGTGTAAAACAATCATAGGTCATTCACACATATTCATAGCATGACATAATCAAGAAGTATAATTTTAACCCAAAGAATGGAAATTGGGTTAAGAAGTTCCCTTACAGAAATTTGACAGCCTAACGGCATCACTTTAAAATTCAGAAAATGAGTTGATGAGAGAGGAAAGGGTATATCATCACATGTACATAAAATTTAAAGCAATAAGGATATATAATAACATATCCCAACATAATAAACTGGAAATTTAAAAGACAAAAAATAAGTCTTTAACTAAAAGAGTACGGTGAAAGGTTCCCTCACCGATTTGGTAACTTACGAAACATAAACCACATGAAAGAAGGAGCATAAAATGAAGATGTAAATTCCCATAAATTAAATTATTTTAAACAAAGAATACAATAATGGTCATTACATACACCATAAAAAAGGAAATAGTGGCAAATAGAGCATGAATCTCATGGGAATAAAAAGTGTGATGAAAACCCCTTACCTAGAGTTTGAATTGTCTTGTATGTTCCTTGTTCTTCCTAAATAATAAACTTAAGTTAATTTATACTTGATTATGAAAAAATTTCAAGTTTATTATTCCTGTTATATCACTCATTACCTTGCTATAACAATTAGTTAATTATTTGAGTTCATATCGGACATTTTTTTGATGTTCGAAACTTGAGTTAAAAATGAACTTGTTATAATTATAAATTGTCCATGTGGTCGAAATTAAATTATCTCTAAAATGATATTCATGATTTATATATCATATAATAATTATTTAATACAATATCTATGTGTTAACTAACATTTAAAATTATATTATTATTATATTATTTTTTGGTATAACTTAACGTTGTGTGTAACATAAGATTTCAAAGAAATTTGTTGTTGTGTATTGGGTACGCCATCAAACATGGCATATCCTTTAAAGTAAAATTAATATTTAATTCACAAATACTAATAAATATGAAAATGGCATATCCTTTATTCACCTGTGATGTTACATTCTCTCTTTATGACAAGGGAGTACCACTCTTCCATAAAAACATGTATAGTGGTCCTTCACCCAGGAATGATATTGGATTTTTGAATCCAAGGATAGAGGAGCTACACCATAACACTATAGTGGATTAGCCACTCTATCTATATGTCACATGTGGAGGACCCTCACCCTAGTAAGATAGGGTTGAACTGACTCAATTGATAGAGTACCCACACCCTGGTCTAATAGGGGAGTACCTGCTCTATCTGGACAGTGATTATAGAAGGACTGCACCCTATCTCAGTAGCAGAGAGTTGTCTCAAACTCTACGAACGATATGAGGAACCTACTCCATAATCCATCAAGAGAGTACCAACCCTGGCAGAACCATCCAAAGGCATAGAACTCATGTAAAGACCCGCAAATTTCAAGGAAATTTTTTTTCTTAATTTTCTTTGGAATTTTACAAGAGTGCAGCTTCAGACGGCACCTGATTCCGAGGCCCGGTGTGCCCGGAATCAATTTCCGAAGTTTGGATCGGGTACGTTCAGTGAACGGACGAGCGGGTTTTTCTATCTTTTGAACCGGTGCCCGGAATCAAATTCTGAGGGCACCGATGAAATCGCAGCGCCGGTATTTGCTTAGAAACTCCTCTTCCGGAGTTGCGTTTGCTCAGACGTGGTTTTTAAATTTTGCAGCTTTAAGTCAGAAATAAAATAAAGTTTGTGCGACAACTTTATTTTATTTCACTTAAGCTGTTGGAAGCCACTTGAAGCCACTTAAAGACGGCTTGAACTGAGTTGAACTGGATAGGATGCTATCCAGAAATATCCTACCCCTTGGTAGGATATTTGTGCGGTGGGGCCCGCACGAGCCCCGCCGTTTCTTTCGCTAAGTAACGCACCCGCGAAAACCCGTCAAAGTAACTGAAAAGTCAACCGACGCGTTTTCTTTAATTCTTAACAGACCATTTAATTGGGCGGTTTATTTCGTGAATTAAATGGACTGTTTCTTCGTGAATTAAATGGGTCGTTTCTTTCGAATTAATGGATCGTTTCTTAACCGGTTTCGTATGTTGGCATGTTTATAAAATAAGACCAACCTAAAAATCCTTTGAAAGGATTTGAGAGGATCTTGTTTCTTCATCTCCCCGCGAAGAACGCGAAGAACGCGAAGAACGCGAAGAACGCCGGAACCGGAATTCGACGACGCACGATCCGCGACGTCAACAACTTTTCCGCGACCTTCTTCTTCTTCTTCTTCTTCGGTGCCTCTTCTTCCGCGGCGGACCTGCGATCGGCGGTTAAAGGTGAGAATCGAAACTTCTAAATTCTCCCCTTTTTATAATTCGATATCAACGGATTTAAATTAATTAAATCCGTTTGATCTTGATCCGGAGATTGGCGACGCGACGAACCCCTTCATCCGCGACGAGCAATCCCGCGACGATCCCCCGTTCGGCAACGACAGCTGCGAGGTAGGGATTTATTTTCTTGATTTTCCTTTCCCGTGATTTTATTTCTTTTAAAATAAAGAACCGATCACGGAACAATTTTAAATTTATTTAAAATTGTTGATTTGGTTATTCCTTGTTTCTCCCGTTGTTTATGACTAATGCGGAGGGTGCGGGTCTAACGAACAAGACCCGGCAACCCTCCGCCGATCTTCCTTTATGTGCGGATTTGGCGGGCGACGGCAAAAGCACGACGCAAGGGCCATTTGTTGATTCCACAGTGGAGGACGCGTCCCGGAAGGAACAATGGCGCAGACGGGAGGCAAAACGGGCCACCGGAGCAACTCCGGCGGCCCGCGGAAGGCGGCGGCGGCGCGGGTCGCCGGCGCGGCGGCGCCGGCGACCGGAGGCGGCGGCGCCCGGCGCGCCGCCGTGGAGAACTTCCGCCGCGGCAAAAGCCGCGGCGGCGGCGGCCGGTTCCGCGACCACGCGGAACCGGGAACGGACGCGGCGGCCCGGCCGCGTCCGCGTGACATGCGGCCCCCCCGCGGGGGCCGCGTTTCCCTCAAAGCCGCGGGTCAAACCCGCGGCTGTCTGTTCGGCCGCTCGGCCGAAGCCGAGCCGGCCGGTCCGGTCGGCCGGGCCGCGCCCAGGCCGGACCGGACCCGGCCGAGCCGGTTCGGGCCGGGTCGCCCCGGGCCCAGAACCCCCGTTTCGGGCCCTCTTCGGTATTTCGCCCATATCTTGGGCCTGGGACCTCCGATTGACGAACCGTCAGTGGCTACGCGATCCTTGGATCGAGACGGTCGTTTCGGTATATTATACTCAAGGTTTTGGAAGACTTTGGGTTCGGCCGGGTTGGTTCGTACACGAAACCAACCGGGCCCTCGGAGCGGAAACGCTCATAACTTGAGCTACGGACGTCCGATCGACGTACCGTCAGCTGTGGTAGTTTCCTCTAAGTGAGACGGAACTTTTGGCATACTCCGCCCGAGGATCGGATACAGGCGGAGTACGGTCGGGTTGGTTTTTCCCTAAAAACCAACCGGGCCCCTGGGACGAAAATGCCAATAACTCTCAGACCGGGCGTCCGATTGACGCGCCGTCTGTCGCGTTGAGATCCTGTTGTCGATACGGAACTTTTGGATACATCAACTTCGGACTACGTGTCAGTTGATGTATCAGCCTCTCGGCTCGTGGAGCGGACCCTCCTAAACGAGCTCGCTTTGTGCGGGAACCCTAGCGCTGGCTGTGACTTCGACGACAGAGCAGAGATCCTCCGTGGACTGCGACGACGGCAGAGCAGAGATCCTCCGTGGACTGCGACGACGGCAGAGCAGAGATCCTTCGTGGACTGCGGCGACGACAGAGCAGAGATCCTCAGTGGACTGCGTCGACTACTGCACTCAGCGATCCTACGTGGATCAGTGCTACAGGTTCTGTGTGAGCCCGATCCTATGTGGGTCCTTACTACAGGTTCTGTGTGAGCCCGATCCTATGTGGGTCCTTACTACCGGTTCTGTGTGAGCCACTGCCTACAGGTTCTGTGTGAGCCCGATCCTGTGTGGGTCTTTTGCGGGGGTTAGTACCTATCGATCCTTCGTGGGTCCGACGACTTAGATGGATCAGTGATCATCTTTGACGTCATCTGAAAAAGTATACCTGGTTGAGCTGAATCTTATGTTACTCTCCTTTGTGGATTGTGTTGAACTATCCTATGTGGATTTACTGTTTACTCTCCTTTGTGGATTTGAGTCTTGCTTTCCTTTGTGGATTGAGTTGTGCTTGAGCTCGTGAGCAGAGCTGGAATTGGGGACTTAGGTATATGTATGGGCATATACCTAAGTCGAGTCAGATGTTACTTCGTGATTGCATCCTTCTTTTGTGCTATATCCTTTGTGGATTTCGGGAGACCTTCGGGGGTCTCGGGGTCCTTACTGAGTAGTTGTACTCACCCCTGCACGGGCTATGCCCGCACCTTGTTGTGTTGGTTGCAGACGACGGACAGCGCTGATCACGGTTGGGGCGTGGAGCAGGACGGTGCCTGGAGGTGGACCACTGGGCGGGACGTGCTCGGAGCGGACGTGGGACCCGAGGAGCCTGGAGGCTATCTGTACCCACCCTTCAGGTGGGATTGCCAGTGGACGACACGAGGCCGCCGTCTTTTCTTCAGTTGCTGTACTTTACTTTTCAGTTGTACTTTACAGTTGGGCTTGTATTTCCGGCCCCCTTTACTTTTCTGCACTTTACTTTCCGCTTGCTGACTCTGTGTGGTTGTTACTTATAAAGGCAATGCCTTCCCTGTTTACTGGGATTTTACGCCTTGGTGCTAGTCGCCAGCCCCTGGCCTATGGAAGGCGGGCTTGGGGTAGTCACGGTACGGGCCCCTAGGACGGGTCGTGACAAATTGGTATCAGAGGCGGTCGGTTCTACCGCAGACTCTGATCGTCCTTTCTTTCTATGTGAAGAAATAGTGTTTAGTGTATTGAGTGTGGTTATCAGTTCAGGGAGCCCAGTGTTGGTGCGGCGGCCGACGTATCCGTACACCAGGACCCTGACTCCTGATTTCCGACCTAATGCATTAAAACATTGATTGCGTGTGTGTTTCAAGTTTTCTTTGTGATTACTTGTGTCAGCTCACCGGGTATACTGATCTGCTTTATGAAAGTCTCAAGTTTTCCCTGTGATTACTTGTGCCAGCTCACCAGGTATACTATTCTGACTGTGGTGCTCTTGTTCTCCTTTTCAGGATGGCCCCGCGACGACAGCCAGCTAGGGTTCCGAGTGTAGGGCGCGACGGCAGCCCACCGAGCGACGAGGCCTCGGTGCAGGTCCCTTTGCCAGCAGTGGCACCGGTGGTAGCTTTACCCGCCGAGCCACCGATGCTGCCAGTACCAGACGCTGACGATGCACGTCGCCTCAGGGCACTGCATGAGTTTCAGAGCCAGCGACCGCCCAGGTTTCGCGGTGAGGCGGACCCCCAGGCCGCCGAGGACTGGCTAGAGGCGGTGGTACGGATCTTTAGGCTAGTGAGGACACCAGCGGATCTCATGGTGATTCTCGCAGCGAGCCTCCTGCAGGCAGCGGCAGGACGATGGTGGAGCCTGATGCTCCAGGTTCACGATGAGGCATCCTTGCTCTGGACGGACTTCGAGAGCCTCTTCCGCTCTGAGTTCGTCCCGGCCACTCTCCGAGCGGTGCGCATCCAGGAGCTTCTCCAGCTGCGCCAGGGCAGCATGATGGTAGCTCAGTACGCGGCGAGGTTCACTGACCTATCCCGCTACTCGACCGACATGGTACGGGACCCCTTCTTCCGGGCCCGGACCTTCGAGCAGGGCTTGCGACAGGAGATTCGGGCGTCGCTGATCTCCCTCAGCATTCCGACCCAGGCGGGAGTGCTGGAGCGAGCCCTCCTGATCGAGAGCTTCCTGGAAGAGCCTTCTTCAGCAGCGAGACCTAGCGCAGGGCGGCAGGTAGCTGAGTCTTCGGCAGCAGGTAGCCGACGGATGACTCTCGGGTCCAGGCAGACCAGACCCCCACGCAGACGGCCTCAGGACACCGGCTCAGCAGTACGGGGCACACAGCGGAGTGCCAGCCTTCCGAGAGGCAGGCTGTGCTACACCTGCGGCGGGCAGGGTCACATGGCTCGTGACTGCCCGACTCGCCGACCAGAGGAGCAGCAGACGGTGGAGGGGCCACCTAGGCAGAGGCAGAGGGTCGACCGTGGCGGTCCGCAGGGAGGAGGCGGACGAGGCAGAGGAGCTGGCCGAGCAGCGGGTGGTGGGAGACGCTTCCAGGCTCTACCCCCACCACCACCAGGAGGGCCACCTCGACCACATGGAGCTGGCGGGCAGGGACAGGCCCAGCTCCAGGCAGTGGAGGCCTACGACCCCGACTTGCCAGAGATGATTCGAGGTACGACCTGTGTCTATTCCACCCTTGCTGCAGTACTTATAGACACAGGAGCGAGTCACTCTTTCATAGCCTCTGCCCTTGTTCGGAGCTCGGAGATTCCGACTGAGCCGTTGGCTCGATCCTTACGGCTAGAGACTCCTACGGGAGCAGACTCGACGATTACGCACTGGTGCCGGCAGTGTGAGCTTACTCTAGGAGGCGAGAGCTTCGGCTGGGATCTCCTTGTAGCGGCGTCGAGGCCTTACGACGTCATCTTGGGCATGGATTGGCTATCCACAGTTCATGCCCAGATCGACTGTTTTAGGCGCAAGGTGCGATGTGTTCGCACCGACGGGAGAAGGTTTACCTTCACCGGCGAGAAGGGAACCTTTGCAGCACAGGATGGACTTCCGCGGAGGAGAGTGCAGCCTATCTCTCATCAGTTGGCTAGCCTCATCCTAGGAGCAGTGGACGTGCGGAGTCCAGCTTTTCCTGCAGTGGTGGACCAGTACGTGGACGTCTTTCCCGACGACGTTCCAGGGCTACCTCCTCGTAGAGAGGTAGACTTTTACATCGACTTGTACCCCGGGACAGCCCCGATATCTACTCCAGCATATCGGATGGCCCCCGCCGAGCTTCGGGAGCTGCGGGTACAGTTGGAGGACTTGCAGAGCAAGGGGTTTATCCGACCCAGTGTTTCACCCTGGGCTTCCCCGATTTTGTTCGCCAAGAAGGCGGACGGGAGCTTGCGACTATGTGTCGACTATCGTCGCCTGAACCAGGTGATAGTGAGGAACAAGTATCCGCTGCCACGGATTGATGACCTCTTCGATCAGCTCAAGGGAGCGCGGTGGTTCTCGAAGATAGACCTCTGGTCAGGCTATCATCAGCTCAGAGTTCGAGACGAGGACGTGCAGAAGACGGCCTTCAGGTGTCGGTATGGCCATTATGAGTTCTTGGTTATGCCATTTGGCGTAACCAATGCTCCAGCAGTGTTCATGAGCCTCATGAATAGGATCTTCCAGCCATACCTCGACCGATTTGTCGTGGTCTTCATTGACGACATTTTGGTATACTCAACGACTGAGGAGGAGCATGCCTACCACCTGCGAGTTGTGCTAGACACACTCCGAGAGCACCAGCTTTATGGCAAGCTCTCAAAATGCCAGTTCTGGTTACGTGAGGTCCACTTCTTGGGGCACGTCATCTCTGAGGCGGGAGTTGCAGTGGATCCCGCGAAGATCGAGGCAGTTCTAGCTTGGGAGCCACCCAGGAGCGTGACAGAGGTGCGGAGCTTCTTGGGCCTAGCGGGATACTATCGGAAATTTGTGCCGGACTTCTCCAGAGTTGCGGCACCACTCTCAGTGTTGACGAAGAAGGGGAAACCCTTCGTGTGGTCAGACAGATGTCATCAGAGCTTCCAGGAGCTGAGACAGAGATTGACCAGCGCGCCTATCTTGAGGTTGCCTGAGGAGGGAGTTGGGTACGTAGTTTACTGCGATGCATCAGGGACTGGACTCGGGTGCGTCCTGATGCAGGAGCGGGCCGTGATCGCCTACGGATCACGTCAGTTGAGGCCTCATGAGCAGAACTACGCCACTCATGACCTGGAGTTGGCAGCAGTGGTCTTCGCTCTGAAGACTTGGCGGCACTATCTGATGGGCGAGCGCTTCACAGTCTTTTCTGACCACCGGAGTCTCAGGTATATCTTCTCTCAGAAGGACCTGAACCTGAGACAGCGGAGATGGCTTGAGTTCCTCCAGGACTATGACTTTGAGATAGTCTATACTCCTGGGAAGGGGAACGTGGTAGCCGATGCCCTCAGCAGGAGGACGGGCATTCAGCTACTTGAGGAGGCGACAGAGCAGCTAGCCTCCTTACAGATATCCTTCGTGGATAGAGACGGAGCAGCCTTTCTTCAGTCTCTCACAGTCTCTCCTCCACTTCTACAGCGGGTCAGAGAGGCTCAGCGTGGGGACGCTGACTGTGAGACCCGGCGTGCACTGATATCCTCAGGTCAGGCGCCTGATGGTTTCTCCCTTGGAGCAGAGCACGACATCCTTTTCAGAGGACGTACCTTCGTACCAGTCGCTTTACGAGAGGAGGTGCTGAGAGAGTTTCACACTTCTCCCTTGGCGGTACATCCCGGAGTGGCGAAGATGTATCAGGATCTCAGACGACAGCACTGGTGGTCGGGCATGAAGAAAGCTGTGGCAGAGTTCGTTTCACGATGCCTCACCTGCCAGCAGGTGAAGGCAGAGCATCAGGTACCAGCAGGCTTGGTACAGCCCTTGGAGGTCCCGGAGTGGAAGTGGGACGACATATCTATGGACTTCGTGACTGGACTTCCACACACTTCCAGAGGTCACGACTCCATTTGGGTGATTGTCGACCGACTCACCAAGTCGGCAAACTTCTTACCCATCAGAGAGCAGGGCTCAGTGGAGAGCTTGGGACGTCTTTACGTCCAGGAGATCGTACGGCTTCACGGTGTGCCATCGTCTATCGTCTCCGATCGAGATGCTCGTTTCACTTCCCGGCTTTGGAAGGGTTTGCAGGAGGCGTTCGGGACACGGCTCCATCTGAGCACAGCCTTCCACCCTCAGACGGATGGTCAGACGGAGAGGACCATTCAGACACTCGAGGACATGCTCCGTGCATGTGTTCTCGACTTTGGTCGCAGCTGGGAGGACCACCTACCCTTGGTGGAGTTCGCGTACAACAACAGCTACCACTCCACCATCGGGATGGCACCATACGAGGCGTTGTACGGCAGACCCTGCAGATCACCGTTGTGCTGGACAGACCCTGGGGAGTCAGCACTCGTGGGACCAGAGATGGTCCGAGCCACGACAGAGAAGGTCCAGATCATCCAGGAGAGAATGAGGACAGCTCAGAGCCGGCAGAAGTCATATGCTGACAGGAGGCGGAGGCCACTAGAGTTCGAGGATGGCGACCACGTCTTTTTGCGTGTCTCACCTCGACGTGGTTTACGGAGATTTGGCCGAGGCGGCAAGTTGTCTCCACGCTTCATCGGGCCTTTCCAGGTCCTCAGCAGGATAGGAGAGGTGGCTTATCGCCTGGCTCTACCACCTCAGTTGCACCGGGTGCATGACGTCTTTCACGTGTCTCAGCTGAGGAGATATGTGCACGACCCGACGCACATCATCGACTTTGGGGAGCTGGACGTGGACGATGGGGCGACTTTTGCGGAGGTCCCAGTGGAGATCGAGGATCGACAGGAGAGGGTCCTACGTGGGCGGTCGATTCCTCTTGTGCGCATCAGATGGCAGCACGGGAACCTCCAGGAGAGCACTTGGGAGCGGGAGGCTCAGATGCGTGCTCAGTACCCCCATTTGTTCCCCTAGTTTTTGATGTATCCTTACGGGGACGTAAAGCCCTGAGGTGGGAGTAATGTAAAGACCTGCAAATTTCAAGGAAATTTTTTTTCTTAATTTTCTTTGGAATTTTACAAGAGTGCAGCTTCAGACGGCACCTGATTCCGAGGCCCGGTGTGCCCGGAATCAATTTCCGAAGTTTGGATCGGGTACGTTCAGTGAACGGACGAGCGGGTTTTTCTATCTTTTGAACCGGTGCCCGGAATCAAATTCTGAGGGCACCGATGAAATCGCAGCGCCAGTATTTGCTTAGAAACTCCTCTTCCGGAGTTGCGTTTGCTCAGACGTGGTTTTTAAATTTTGCGGCTTTAAGTCAGAAATAAAATAAAGTTTGTGCGACAACTTTATTTTATTTCACTTAAGCTGTTGGAAGCCACTTGAAGCCACTTAAAGACGGCTTGAACTGAGTTGAACTGGATAGGATGCTATCCAGAAATATCCTACCCCTTGGTAGGATATTTGTGCGGTGGGGCCCGCACGAGCCCCGCCGTTTCTTTCGCTAAGTAACGCACCCGCGAAAACCCGTCAAAGTAACTGAAAAGTCAACCGACGCGTTTTCTTTAATTCTTAACAGACCATTTAATTGGGCGGTTTATTTCGTGAATTAAATGGACTGTTTCTTCGTGAATTAAATGGGTCGTTTCTTTCGAATTAATGGATCGTTTCTTAACCGGTTTCGTATGTTGGCATGTTTATAAAATAAGACCAACCTAAAAATCCTTTGAAAGGATTTGAGAGGATCTTGTTTCTTCATCTCCCCGCGAAGAACGCGAAGAACGCGAAGAACGCGAAGAACGCCGGAACCGGAATTCGACGACGCACGATCCGCGACGTCAACAACTTTTCCGCGACCTTCTTCTTCTTCTTCTTCTTCGGTGCCTCTTCTTCCGCGGCGGACCTGCGATCGGCGGTTAAAGGTGAGAATCGAAACTTCTAAATTCTCCCCTTTTTATAATTCGATATCAACGGATTTAAATTAATTAAATCCGTTTGATCTTGATCCGGAGATTGGCGACGCGACGAACCCCTTCATCCGCGACGAGCAATCCCGCGACGATCCCCCGTTCGGCAACGACAGCTGCGAGGTAGGGATTTATTTTCTTGATTTTCCTTTCCCGTGATTTTATTTCTTTTAAAATAAAGAACCGATCACGGAACAATTTTAAATTTATTTAAAATTGTTGATTTTGTTATTCCTTGTTTCTCCCGTTGTTTATGACTAATGCGGAGGGTGCGGGTCTAACGAACAAGACCCGGCAACCCTCCGCCGATCTTCCTTTATGTGCGGATTTGGCGGGCGATGGCAAAAGCACGACGCAAGGGCCATTTGTTGATTCCGCAGTGGAGGACGCGTCCCGGGAGGAACAATGGCGCAGACGGGAGGCAAAACGGGCCACCGGAGCAACTCCGGCGGCCCGCGGAAGGTGGCGGCGGCGCGGGTCGTCGGCGCGGCGGCGCCGGCGACCGGAGGCGTCGGCGCGGCGGCGCCGGCGACCGGAGGCGGCGGCGCCCGGCGCGCCGCCGTGGAGAACTTCCGCCGCGGCTGAAGCCGCGGCGGCGGCGGCCCGGCCGCGTCCGCGTGACATGCGGCCCCCCGCGGGGGCCGCGTTTCCCTCAAAGTCGCGGGTCAAACCCGCGGCTGTCTGTTCGGCCGCTCGGCCAAAGCCGAGCCGGCCGGTCCGGTCGGCCGGGCCGCACCCAAGCTGGACCGGACCCGGCCGAGCCGGTTCGGGCCGGTTCGGGCCGGCCCGGTTTGGGCCGGCCCGGTTCGGCCGACCCGGGGGGGGTTCGGGCCGGGTCGCCCCGGGCCCAGAACCCCCGTTTCGGGCCCTCTTCGGTCTTTCGCCCATATCTTGGGCCTGGGACCTCCGATTGACGAACCGTCAGTGGCTACGCGATCCTTGGATCGAGACGGTCGTTTCGGTATATTATACTCAAGGTTTCGGAAGACTTTGGGTTCGGCCGGGTTGGTTCGTACACGAAACCAACCGGGCCCTCGGAGCGGAAATGCTCATAACTTGAGCTACGGACGTCCGATCGACGTACCGTCAGCTGTGGTAGTTTCCTCTAAGTGAGACGGAACTTTTGGCATACTCCGCCCGAGGATCGGATACAGGCGGAGTACGGTCGGGTTGGTTTTGCCCTAAAAACCAACCGGGCCCCTGGGACGAAAATGCCAATAACTCTCAGACCGGGCGTCCGATTGACGCGCCGTCTGTCGCGTTGAGATCCTGTTGTCGATACGGAACTTTTGGATACATCAACTTCGGACTACGTGTCAGTTGATGTATCAGCCTCTCGGCTCGTGGAGCGGACCCTCCTAAACGAGCTCGCTTTGTGCGGGAACCCTAGCGCTGGCTGTGACTTCGACGACAGAGCAGAGATCCTCCGTGGACTGCGACGACGGCAGAGCAGAGATCCTCCGTGGACTGCGACGACGGCAGAGCAGAGATCCTTCGTGGACTGCGGCGACGACAGAGCAGAGATCCTCAGTGGACTGCGTCGACTACTGCACTCAGCGATCCTACGTGGATCAGTGCTACAGGTTCTGTGTGAGCCCGATCCTATGTGGGTCCTTACTACAGGTTCTGTGTGAGCCCGATCCTATGTGGGTCCTTACTACCGGTTCTGTGTGAGCCACTGCCTACAGGTTCTGTGTGAGCCCGATCCTGTGTGGGTCTTTTGCGGGGGTTAGTACCTATCGATCCTTCGTGGGTCCGACGACTTAGATGGATCAGTGATCATCTTTGACGTCATCTGAAAAAGTATACCTGGTTGAGCTAAATCTTATGTTACTCTCCTTTGTGGATTGTGTTGAACTATCCTATGTGGATTTACTGTTTACTCTCCTTTGTGGATTTGAGTCTTGCTTTCCTTTGTGGATTGAGTTGTTCTTGAGCTCGTGAGCAGAGCTGGAATTGGGGACTTAGGTATATGTATGGGCATATACCTAAGTCGAGTCAGATGTTACTTCGTGATTGCATCCTTCTTTTGTGCTATATCCTTTGTGGATTTCGGGAGACCTTCGGGGGTCTCGGGGTCCTTACTGAGTAGTTGTACTCACCCCTGCACGGGCTATGCCCGCACCTTGTTGTGTTGGTTGCAGACGACGGACAGCGCTGATCATGGTTGGGGCGTGGAGCAGGACGGTACCTGGAGGTGGACCACTGGGCGGGACGTGCTCGGAGCGGACGTGGGACCCGAGGAGCCTGGAGGCTATCTGTACCCACCCTTCAGGTGGGATTGCCAGTGGACGACACGAGGCCGCCGTCTTTTCTTCAGTTGCTGTACTTTACTTTTCAGTTGTACTTTACAGTTGGGCTTGTATTTCCGGCCCCCTTTACTTTTCTGCACTTTACTTTCCGCTTGCTGACTCTGTGTGGTTGTTACTTATAAAGGCAATGCCTTCCCTGTTTACTGGGATTTTACGCCTTGGTGCTAGTCGCCAGCCCCTGGCCTATGGAAGGCGGGCTTGGGGTAGTCACGGTACGGGCCCCTAGGACGGGTCGTGACAACTCATTCCCATGAAATAAAGATTCTTGTCTCTACAAAATTAGAGAGGTAAGGGAAACCCATTCCCTAATGAAACTGGAAAGTATCAGTCTCAGTGTATCTCTTAAAAACCACATCAATCTATAGCATCAATCAAGCATCACTGGAAGGAGCATCACTCTTATCATACCTTGTGTCACAGCACTTCCATGATTAGGGGACCCACACCATGATACAATAGGGGGAACCACTCTACTAACCTAAAGATTCCAGGGGACCCCCATCCTAAGGTGAAAGGGAAGGGTATCGACACCGACATTAACCCAGTGATTCACCCTGATCACTACCCAAGGTTAAGAATCTCCACACAAGATTCATTGTTGAAACATTAAAACTCATATATTCTAGTATAAAATAGATTAAACCGTCATTTTATACTTGGAAAACTACTCAGGATAGGCTACTCACAAGCCTAAATCCATGTCCCAAAGAAGGATATATGCACAGCGTAAGATATCAAGAAGATACCAAGGAGTACACAGCATGCACTGGGGTCCACACGATCTGTGATCCCACCCAATAACCTGGTTTTGTATATTATAAACATGCTTTTACAACCCATATAGGGGTAAAAAGTGTGTACATCCCACACACGGTGTGCTCCTCTTCACATGTCCCTAGCTGTGTATCCTCTTCCACACGGCCGACCATCCATGTCCCTCACACATTGTGTGTCTAATACATGGTGTGTTTAGGCCAAATGGCTACTTGGACATGTTTTTTTCTTGTTTCCATGTAATTAAACCCATTTCCATGTACTTTTCTCATGTACTTTTATATGGTCATGTACTTTTACATGGTCATGTACTTTCACATGGCTAACCTTGGCCATGTCCTCTGGCCACACATCTTGGGTCACTACAAGGCGTATAACCCAGGTACACTGCATGTAGTCCCTAAAATTCATCTTCTCTGATTAGGAAGGGATACACATCATGTCCCATTGTACTACATTCCATGTAAACAGTAATTCTATATGGAAATTACCTTCAAAAATGCCCGATTCACCCTTGTTTTCCCCAAAACTTACATATCAACCTAAGAGGGATCTCTAGAATTCATAATATGGATATAAAACCTTAAAAATAAATAAATAATGGGGTAGGGACCAAAAATAAAATAAACTACCTCAAGGGTGAAATGTCAAATATTTGGGTGTAAAATGATGTATGGATCATGTTGTTTCTCGATCTTATGATGATCAGCACCAAAAACTGAGATCAAAAGCACCTCATTGTGTTGATTTGAGAATGGTTCATCCATATCCAAATGGGATAGAAGATGAGGAAGTAATATCTTGGTGTTTCATGAACCCCACATGATATGAGGGGAGTTTTGGGTTATAATTATAATTAAATTTTCATTTAATTAATTATTACACCTCACAAATCCCCACCAACTCGCCTCCAACCAAACCATTTGACATAGACAATTTTAGGTCATGTTTAGGGTAACCATGATGTTATGTAACAAATAATGAACTTATATTTCAGATATGAGACTCCAAATAGGTTTTATTATCATTTTCAAGATAAACTACACATGTGTGAAAAAATATATTTAATATTTTTAAAATCACCATGTTGAGGCTCTCTAGGCCCCAGACTCTCATGTTGACTCAGCACCTGACTTAAAAAATATTCTTAAAAATATTCCAATGACTTGTAGAACAAACCTAACTCACTTAATTCTCCTCACATTTAAGTCTTTTATCCCTAAAAAGTAAAATCCTATGCATGACAGAAGAAACTAAGATCTCCACAGGAACTCCCATGCCAGCGAGCTCACTAGGGGGTTCGTGTGATGCTTTCAAACACACACTCAGGGGATCCACCAAGGACAAAACACTCTTTTGTTCAGATCAAACCAGGTAAGAATCAAGTAATAAGTGTCACATGTCTCCTTGGTTATGATGGTTGGTAAAATCTATAAGCACCACGGTCCATCCACAATCATAGGGTCTAGCAGTACACCACCTCTCTAACCTGGCGCAAATATCGATGTAACCCTACAGTTAAAATCCACACCTGTATGAACTAAACTACAACCTCCTAAAGTATCTCGTATTCTGGGTTGAAAACTATTACATGAGGGTACCAATGAAAAAAATAGGGCTTCCCAAGTGTGAGCACTAGTTCTTACTAGGACCTTTTTCTATGAACCTCTGTCTATAACACATCTCACCCAAACAAAAAACACCACGACATCCACTAGTGGAATCCAAGTTGAGTATAGATGGTAGGAAAATAATTCACACTATGTAAACATCATAGGGTCTAACCCTAATTCTATAGAATTATTCTAATCAAGGATCTCCCTCCACCTAGGCTTCCAAATAGAAAGGTTCAAGCAGGAAAACACCATTGGAAATTCCAGGACCTGCTTCGACACTCTGTTGCACAAACTCACCCTGAACAAAAAAGTCTAAGGAACTTTTACACCACACCTTGACACTATATTATTTGGGTAGCATTGAATCACCCACATCATTTTGATCACCTTACAAAAATGCATCTCAATGGATAAAGTGTCCCTCTTCCTTGTGATAACAAAGCTACGCTAAGAATCTCATATAAAAATATGAGCCCAAGTGCATGAAGGTAATAATGAAAAACAAAGGGCTTACCAAATGAAAAAAATGGGTATTAATAATCCCTTTTTCTACGAATCACTAATATAGGGTTCTATAAATTCCCTACATCACCATGGTTTAACCCACGAGCAAGAAGAAAAAAGAAAAATATTACTTCACAACATTGTATAAAAATTACTGTTGCATAAAGTAGAAAAGACACAGAGCATACCTCTATTAAATCTTAGAGATTTTGGGTCAAAGGCCTCTATGGCCAGCAGTTATCCTCTCCCACATCCTCCAACTCCTTGATCCTAGTATAGACCACTTGGGATAGTGGGGGTAACACCTCAACACGCCTTCCACCTCCTGCTTCTCTCCCAACTCCTTCCCCTCATCCACTATCTTGTGTAACGCCCTCATACAAATGTTTCCTCTATAAAAATATCATATTGATAGGCTCACTCTCAATATTATGGAGGTTCAGACAATCTCTAGAAAGATTCCCCCAGTCATCTTAAGCATAACATCACCTCTCCTATGGATGACCAGATATCTGGCATAACTCTTACGCTATAAGGACACATACCAGATTTCAGGCATGGGTACGACTCATACACCACAATCCAATAATATGTTGTCTTACAAATACTTTAAATGCCTCAGCCTCATGATCACCACTATGGACCACATCCACCTTTCACTTTACCAGTAATCTCTATACCACTAGATCTTGCTCCAATGCCCCCTCATAAGAAGGAAGGTACAAGGAGACCACAACTTCTTGGATGTCTCTACGGAGGCCATGTTCAAATGTATGATCTCTAAATAATGGTCCTTTCACTATATCCAAGGAGTATCAAGATAGGTCTTAGAACCTCTCCAAGTACCCCACCACAGTCATGCTACCCTGCCTAAGCTGTAGAAGCTTCTGGATACACATCAACCTCAACATGGATAGGTAAAACTCTTCCATGAAATTTTTTTCGAACTCTAACTAAGTGAGAATCACATCATTGTGGTACTATGTCACTAAACTCTACCATCACTCATCCAAACCCTGTAGAAGTATTTCCACTAAGAAGACCATATAATCGGGAGGTATCCTCACTAGGTAGAAAACATGCATGACTGCCTCAAGCCATCCATCAACTACCTGGGGTTCTGGATCACCCCAATACCTCAAAGGTAGCTACCTTTGGAACTCATGTAGAATAATCAACCTGCACACATCCTCAACTTGAACTATCGGCACAAACAGATGCTCAACAGTTGGGGGTTTAAATGGTGGACCATCTGGAGTTACCACCTCAAACACATTTCCCTACACTGAAGCCTCTTCATGGGGCATATTGTCACCACAATCCTATCATGGAACCTTGTTTGGTTATTTTCATAGTGGAATCCTAAAACATAATTCAAGATACTCCATAGTCAAAGAGTATATCTGGGGAGATTACTTAATAATTATAAGGAAAAAACCAAAACTCAATCCCATATGATACATGTACCATTATATCCCTATGACCAGTGTCCTAATGTATCGAGTTGAAAAGTAGGTTATCAGAGTCCTATTGAATGGATACGTCAGTCACCGAACCAACACTGGAACCTATGGCCTAAGATCTAAACACAAAACACCCTGACATTATCGTAATGTAACCCAAACCAAGATCATGACATTGAGATCCCAAAGTGAAACCTGCTCTGATACCACTCTATCATGACCCGACCCGACGGTGCCCAGATAGAAACTCCCCAATCCCACCTCTAATAAGCTAGGGACTGGTGACTAACACTGAGCATGCATATCACACAGATGGGAGATATTTTTCTGGAGTACCTATATGAATGAACCCACAAATACCTTAATGCAACAGTGTATAGATATAAAAATATAGAAACCAAAATCCATGCATACAACTATCCCAAACTATAGTACAACATAAGTGTTGAAAGAGTAATAAGGGATAAACACATTCCCACAAAAGTAAAGCTATAAAAGCACCCAACCTTCTTATAAGGAAGGGATATCTAACAAATGAAACTGATAGAAATCTCCTCAACCCAACTCCTATAAATACCTCAGTTGGTCTATCTCACTAAGCTCTACCTACCTTGGGTCCTCTAGTGACTCCGTAAAAAGGAATGTGGTCCTCACAAGACAAAACATGTTTGGAAAAATCCTGAAAATGAGAGATTATAAGAATACATAGTAGGCACCACAAAAAATACAAAATAAAAGGGAGAAACTAAAAAGGAAAAAGTCTACTCAACCTAGATAGAGGGACCCCAATCGAGATAGAAACTTTATCTCAAACCATCCTCAACTAAACTTGACAAGTCATAATAGTCCATAAGGGGTGTTAATATAGACACATGAAAACATTTTAAGGACTCCTAGAGTCACCCAGATACACTCATCTCATACTTCAAGTCTCATGAGGTTCTAACCTCATAGATAGCAACATGATTTTACTCAAGGCATTAAAGGTAACACAAAACTAGGAGAACACACTCCACATGATCATCCATCCTAGATGGCACCCATCCAAGAGATATAATACATCAGGAAAAACTCTACCAAACCTAATGGTATGTTTGAGAGAATGTGATCCATTGGGAATGGACTACTAAGTCTAGATTTAGTGCCAAGCATCAGAGGTCCTACCATCTCTAACCTACACCTTGTGTAAGGATAAAAAACCCCAAGTGGATAGGTCCTCCCCTCACCACTACACAAAGTTGAGGGAGCATTGATCCAAACTATGTAATTCATATATCCTATCTAACAAGAGATAATAGATGGACATGCACCTCACTACTTCCTCATGGTCAAGGGAGTACTAGCTCCTAACTAACCCACAAACCCTCTATATATCTTGTATGGAGTTTATTTCACCTCAATCCATCAAGGGAGCACTAACTCTTAACTAGGTACTACTCATACCAAGTTTAGGGGCCCACTCCTCGTATTTTTACTCGATATCTGAGGGATATCCAACTCCAATGGAGGACATGCTCCCTACTACTACTCAGAGACAGGGGAGTACTACTCCATAGGTAAGGACTCATACCCTGGTACGATAAGGGAGTACCACTCAAAATATAGAGGGCTTGTGCCCATGATATGGGGAGTACCACTCTATGGCCAGAGGAACCATACCCTCATATGATATGGGAGTACAACTATACCAGCTCTATTACTATGGGGGGACATAACCTGACATGATAGGGGAGTACCGCCCCAGGCTAGAAGCCCCACCACCTAGTACGATAGGGGAGTACCACTCTTCCGGTATAATATGTATAGAGGAACCACACCCTATAATGATAGATTATTTCTAACTCCAAGGATAAAGGGAACACCCTAACATGATACAGGAGTAACTACTCTATACATAAGTCACATATGAAGGACACACGCTCTGGTGTGATAGGGGAGTACTGAATCCATGGATAGAGGACCTACACCCTAGTCCAATAGGTGAGTACCTTCTCTATCTTACCAATGAGTATGGTGGGACCACACCCTGGCTTGGAAGGGGATTATTGTCTCCAACTCTATGAATGATACGGGGAACCTGCACCCTAATCCATCAGGGGAGTACCAACCCTAGAATAAATACCCAAAGTTATAGAACACATGCCCATGATGTGGGGATTACCCTCTCAAACAAATAATATAGGTATGGGAAACTTGTTCCCTAATTCCATAGGGGAGTACCAGTCCTATCATATCTCCTATGAACCAGATTGTTCTGCAGCATTGGTCAATCACCACTGGAAGGAGTGCCACACTTATCATACCTCTTGTTATAACATTACCACAAATAGGGGACTCATGCCCTAATAAAATAGGGGAGAACAACTCTATCATCCTAAAGATTATAGGGGACCCACATCCTAAGGCGAAAGGGAAGGGTACCATCCCCAACGTTAACCTAAGGATTCACCCTGATCACTTCCCAAGTTTAAGAACCACTGCACAAGTTTTGTGCCCGAAACATGATACCTTGTATCTTCTATGATGAAATAATGTCCTCCATTGTGTTATAAATAGAAAACTACTTAGGATAGGCTAGTCAAAAGCCTAAATCCAAGTCCCAAAGAAGGATATATGCAAGGAGGAAGATCTCAAGAAGATTTCAAGGAGTACACGATATGCACTGGGGTCTACATTGCATGTAATCCCACCTAAGAACCTGGTTTTTTATCCTTTATACATGGTTTTACAACCCATGTGGGGGTACAAAACATGTATATACTATACATGGTGTGTTCCACTTCACTCTCCCTTTGGTCTTGTATCCTCTTCCACATGACCGGTCGGTCGTGTCGCTCACATGCCATGTATCTTGTACTACTTGGTGTGTTCAAGATAAAAGGCCACTTGGACAGGTGGTTTTCACGTTCTTGTGTCTAGAACCCCATGTTCGTGTACTTCGGTTGTGTACATTTACACAACCATGTACTTTCACATGGCTAACCCTAGCCATGTCCTCTGGCCACATGGTTTGGGTTACTACATGGCGTATAACCCAAGTACATGATGTGTAGTCCCCAAAAATCATATCTCTCAAATAGAAAGGGATACATAGTGTGTCCCACTAGACTAAACACCATGTAGGTGGTAATTATATTCAGGAATTACTTTTTAAAACACCTGATTCACCCTGGTTTTCCCCGAACCTTTCAAATCAACCTAGGATGGATCTCTAGCATTCATAATGGGGCTCTAAAACCTTAAAAATGTATAAAAAGGGATATAGGGACCAAAAATAAAACCTCCTACCTCGAGGTTGAAACTTTGAATCTTCGAATGTAGAACGATACCCAGATCATGTTGCTCCTTGATCTGATGACAATCAGTGCCAAAAACTGAGATTGACAGCACCTCATTGTGTTGATTTGGTGTTGGTTCGTCCATTTCTAAAGGGGATAGAAGAGGAGGGAGGCTCTTCTTCATGTTTTTTGCACCCAATGTGAGAGTAGGGGGAGGGTTAGGTTATAATTATAATTAAATGTTCATTTAAATAATTATTCCACCTCATAATGCCTCGCCAATTCGCCTCCAACCAAAACTCTCGATGCGAACAACTTTAGGTCATCCTTAGGGTAAAATGACATTATAAACTCAACTGTGGACTCAGATTTCCAATATGAGACTCCTCTTAGGATTTATTTAAATTTTAAATAGAAACAGAATGCACCTGAAAAAATATATTTAATATTTTTAAAATCACTACGTCGAGGCTCTCTAGATCCCGGACTCTAGTATCGACTAAGCACTTCGCTTCTGAAATATTCTAAAGTATTACAGGTCAAACCAAATTCTCTAAATTATATTACAATCATATGATTTTTCTTAAAAAATAAAATATCTCCCATACGGTGTCTCTTATGATACATTTTAGACCACCATGAAGTCCAGAATACGGGTTTTACTCTAGGCACGATATAACCTTAATGTGTGCCAGGTGTTTGGTTACATCACACATAAGGGTAACTTATTTTAACCCCTTTATATTATTTTTATTATTATTTTAATTAATAAATACATTTTTTCTTCCTCCATGAAAAAAACTATATTCTTCTTCACATGTTGAATTTGAAACCACCAAATCTACTAGTTTTTTACCATTAAAAATTATGAATAACTTTATAGAATGATTTTAATGACTCCACCAAAAATATTTGGTAGAAATGGTAGATTAAATCAGTTTTTTGATTTTTCTAGTGGTTTATACTTTTCAGGTTTTGAAATACCTAAATGATTCAATTACTCATTGTTGGACGGTCCTATCGAGACTCATTTTCTTGCCTCTGTTGATCGATATTAGTTCCATATTGTAGTTCCAAATGTGGGCACGATGACCTTCTCTTCCCTGGCCGCTGCACATTGGAGGAAATTAGGTTTTTTTTTAATTTTTTTATTTGTTTATTATTTCATTATTCTTTTATTTGAAAATTATGGAAGATGGTTGGTTTAATAAAAAGAGATAAAACAAAAAAATTCAAGGGATATTTCTAAAAAAAATTATCAAGGATAATTTATAATTTATTTAAGGATGTTTTTCTATAATAATTATTAAATGATAAATTATATAAATTTATCAAAGGATACTTATATGAAATTGTTGAATAATTCTTATGAAGAATTATTAAATGATAATTTCATCAAAGTATAAAAATATAATTATAAGAGTTATAAAAAGATAATTACATTGAATTATCAGGGATAGTTTATTAAAATTATCAACTGATAATTTATCTATGAAATTACATAAAGATAATTAAGAACAAACTATCAAGAAATAATTACATTATAATATTTATTTATAATTTATGAAAAATTGTCAAAAGATATTTATAAAAGGATAATTTGTAAGAAATTATCAAAATATAATTATAAACAGATAAATTTTAAGAAATTGTCAAGAGATAGTTATAAAAGTATAATTCATAAGAAATTATCATAAGATAAATTATAAAATGATAATTTAAAATAAATTATATAAAAATAATTGTAAAAGGAAAATTTATAAGAGATTATCAAAAAGATAATTATAAAATGATAATTTATATGAAATTATCGAAAGTTAGTTATTCTTAAGGGGAATATTATTAATACATAATTTGACCTAAAACAATAATTCATAAATTATCCATGATGGATAAAGTATCATCACATGTAATATTTTATTTCTTATTGAAATAAAATAGCAGGTTTTAGTTTTAAGATCCTTTGAAGAACTGTGAGAATTAATGTGTTGACTACTATGATAATAAGGCATGTGAGGAGTTTTTTGAGACTATTGAGGTTTCTGTTGTAGATTTTGAACCATGAAAGGTGGTTTATCTGTGCAGTTGACATCAGTGACTTTGAGTTAGGAAGTTACTTACCATGGTAAGGTCATGTATATATCATTAGCATGATATGTTGTGTATTCTTGATTGACCTATTCTAGTTATGAGTTGAATGTGGGTGTGTGAGTGGCTATGAGGCCTACTTGTTTTTTACTAGGTGATTATGAGTGACTCCTGACACTTGATCTTTTGATTCCCTAATATGATACCACAATTTAATTATGCTACCTAAATATAATTCCACTATTTATTTGAGATGTCTTGACACGATTACACTATTTCTTTTGATATTTTTGGTATGTTCTATGTTATTGTTCTATACATTGTACCAAGTGACAGGTGGACCCATCATGGCTTGGAATCCCTAGAGGGGGGTCATGTTCAGACACTACATATGACTTGAAGAAGAGACCAAGATAGATGATGGGTAATTATGGCCTAATGTTCCCTGACTTAGGGGATTGAAGTTCATATGTTATTAGACTTGTGTGGTAGTAGGGAGGCATGATGGCATGTTGTGGCCTAACATAGGGACATAACGGTTATATGGGATTATAACCATGTGGAAAGAATGAGGTATGATGGTCTATGCGACCTTAACTATGAGATGGCAATGGGGTATGATGGCTTGGATTGGTCTAACCTAGAGTCCTGAAACATGTATAATTATTAAGTAGGTAAAGGTTGTATCATGTGTTTGTGATGTATCAGTGACCATTCTAATACTTTCTGAAAAGGATATGAGGAGGTTACATCTGGGGTTTGTGGTGGATTGGTTAGCACATACACGCTCGATATAGTTGTTACATGTTTTCACATTTACTTAATATCATCTTATACATTCTTATTAATGTGACCATGTGTTATATATACATGGTGGTTCCCTAATGAGTCTTACACTCACACCCTACTTGGGAATTTTGGTGCACTTGTAGATTTCATTCCCAGAGATCCAACAAACAGAAAGGGACCTATGCTAGACAATTGAACAATAGAGCACGGAGTTGGAGCAAATTGAGACATACTCTGATGACCTCGTAGATGTTAATTTATTTTTTTTACTTATTTATCTATAAGTTATACTCTGGAAAGTCTTACCACTTTGGGATAAATTTTGTATATGTGTGACATTTATTTAGTTTTCACATGTTTAATATGATTATTTATTATATTATTTATTGGTTTTTTATTAATCCAATTAAATGATACTGAGGGTATAGTATTTCTACTATTGGATCTAGACTCTCACTACTAGTCAGGAGCCTATTTTGTATGGGGAGGCATGCATGAGTTCATGTGGAACTCTGAATCGAGACCTGGTGGTTTAGGTTGGGGTGTTACACCACATCTTACTACCAAAACTATTATAATGGATTGGGTTCACTCCCCATTCCAACATCTCATTAGTCAAGGTGTGTTCCCAAGTGTATCATAACAGAAATATCTTCTTATTGAACTTGTTCCACTACCTATTCTAGCCCTTATTATCTCATGAGATATCTATCTTTACCCAATGTATTGGTGGGTTATATAATTATAGACCCACATATCACATAATAAAAATAATACATATGTAATCCACCAAATCATAAAACATTCATCATAACATAAATCATGAAAATGAGACATATTTCATTAAAATTTAATCACTTAATCATAGAATAACCCATGGAAAAAAACTAGTTTCATAATTTAATTAATTCATGGGAAAGAAACAGGTTTCATAAAACCATCCTTATATAAACATCATTCTAGTCCATCCAAAGAATGAAATTATATGGTATCATTGTATAATATACCCAATAAATAATAAGTAACATCAAAGGATGTCATCATAGGTGAAAATGTATTTAAAAGATCACTTATAAATTTTCTTGAACAAAATTCCCTTTTCACTATGAAATCATTCATTGAAAAAATAAAAAATTCTCAAATATTGATTTATTTTTTTTTTTAAATTAACTCGGACACTTATAAAGGAATAATCAAATAAATTAATTTTCATGGTAGTGGAAAATTATGTTTATTCCATGTGATTTAAAATAAATATTCATTTCACATTTTTGGTAAAATTCAAAAGTCCCTCATTTAAAAAATGATAGGAAGATTAATTTGAGAAAATTTTGTAAAAATAAAATCATCAGGAAATGAATTTGAAAAATAAAATTATAATATAAAATACATTCTTGAAAATAAGGATTTTTAAGAAAAATTAATTTCAACCGAAGAGAGAAATAAAGTCGGTTTTCCAAAAAAAATATTCTTTTAATCTCTTGAATAATTAAAATGAGGAAAATGAAAAGAACACGTGTATTATCAGGTAATAAATATATTTTAAGAAAATCAATGAGATTATTGAGAGATAGATCCTGAAATTTCATCATTATAAACTTAATAATAAATAATCTCGATAAAAAAAAGAGGTTGTAATGTAAAACCCTTATCGATTTGGTAACTTTTAAAACATAGGACCCATGAAAAAATAACTTCTAATAAAACTTTAAATATCATTATAATAATTATATTCATGATATAAAATGTATAAAATCGTTTTATATACACCTTATAAATTAATATAGTTTTATAACATAACATATGTCCCAAATAAGATAATTTAAGATGATAAACTCTTACCTCAAGTTTTAATTACTTCAAAAATAATTTAAAATCGTTTTTAATAGATTTAAATTTATTATAATTTTGTATCATAGTAATTTACATACTTATAATATCATATATTATCAAATTATAATATTTCAACACCCATTTATTAATAATTCCTCATTAAAATCATCGTTTTTGTGTATTGATTGTTTCATTTTCCATGAGAATTTCGCTTCGTTAGTTTTTTTCCTTGTACTTTGATCATGGTTCCATTATATATATAATATTAATTAATATATAAATATCATATATATTCCTTATATATATATATATTCATCCATAAAAGGTAGAGGTGGAAAAATGAATTACATCATTCATGGAGATGATAGGTTGTACGTGATCAAGAATGTTGTTTTCATTTTTTGAAGGATTGAACCAAAGAAATATAAATAATAATTCACCTTTAAATGATCATTTTAATATAATATATATGTTATATATTTATTAAATCTATCCTTATTACCATCTATATAAATTAAAAATGAAAAAAGAATCACAACATTTCATGGAGGTGGTAGTCCACACGTATGCGCGAGTGACGTTATCATTTTCCAATAGATTAAAAAATAAGGGGAAGATATGATACTATAATTCCAAAATAATAATAATTGTATAAATATATTTTAAAAATATTTAACCTTTAATATTACTCATCCATGAAATATTGTGATGAAAAATGAATTGTGTCGCTAATTGCAGCTGGTAGTCCAGATGTACGCACGAGCGATACTTTCAATTCTCATTTAATAGAGAAGAGGGTGTATAATGGTGGATTAATGGTTATAATAACATTTAAGTATATTTATTCTACTGAAATTATTATTTTCTGATTAATACCATAGTTTTATATGAGTTATAATGAGAAATAAGTTGAATGGGGTCGGGTAATACAATTACCTCTTCTTCAAGGGACCACCTTGAGATCACTTCTTAAGTACCCTTGGAGTGGTATTTTAAGAATACCATCACCAATAATTTTTTGATAGGGAATTTTATAAAATAATTTTCTAGGGTTTTTTGTATAAATATTTCAAGAATTGGTGTAACAAAAAGATATTAGCGGTATCCTTTTAAAAGGGAGGGAAAGGACACACTTGGAATTACGAAAAAGTGAAAAATATAATTAATTCATTCTAAATCTAAATGCTTCCAAATGGCCATATATTCAAATAAAAAAATATAAGGTAAAAATATCATCATCCAATAAAATTTATATAGGTTTTGTGTCATTTTAACCTTATATTTTGGTTTAACCCCTTGGTTAACCAATTCTAATCTTAAATGCACTAAAGACTTTTTTAATATTAAGGGTTATAAATTTACTTATTTGGTAAAAATTATCCCATATATGTTCAATGGGTGAAATTTTAGACCATTTATCATCATACATTTCCTATTTCAAAAAAATTATGATTTTTAAATAATTTAATAAAATATTATTTTACATAAATATCATTAATGTCATTTTTGACACTATCCATTTAATTTTAATTTAAAGACAACATGAACACAAAGGAATTTCAATATTAAAATTTAAAATATTCCTAATATGATATATTTATCAATTAAATTTATGGAATGAAATAACTCACCCAAATTTTATTACTGTTAATATTTTTATAATAATTTATTTTATTATTCTATTAATTGGATAAATACTGTTATTGGTGTCGCATAAGCATATATGGTTATTATTTTGTCACTAGAATTTAAAAATAAATTAATATAAAAAATTAACTCATATTTCTAATAAATATTTATAATTAATGTAATCATATTTTTATCTTTATGTAAAAAAAATAGTGATATTAAAGTCAAGAGAGTGATATTTATATTTATTCTTTTCATAAAATAATATAAAGGTAATCATCCAACAAAAATGGAACAAAGTTGCCATATATTCAATTTTTGGGTGTAAATGTCTTAAATACACTCATAAAATAGGATAAATTCAAGTGTTATAGAAATTTTAAACCATTACCCCAATGTTTTAACCCTATTTTACTCATTTCACCCTTACCAAGGTGACAAATATTTACCAAGGATACTATTAATAATGACCAAAAATAAAATAGAAATATTTTTAAAAATTCATCATCCTAATTATAAATATGGAATATATTTTTTAATAATTATTTTTTATAAGTGGCATAAATTTATTTAAGGTAAAAATAAAAAATTCAACAAAATACAATTTTTCATAAAAATGTCTTTTTAAGTATAATATTTTTTATACCAAATTCAACCATAAAATGAATTCCAATAAATTTAATTGAATTATTAATAATATAATAGAAATAATTTTACTTTTAAAATTTTTTAAAACAAATGGGTACTGTGTAAACACTTGAATCAAAAATATAGTTTCCAATAAAAATTAGAATTTTTCATTATTCAATGAAAAATTGTACTTTTCAGAAAATTCTCAAAATTTCACTCTAAGATATTTTTTACATTTTTCTTCAAAAATTTAATTTAATTTTTTCAAATTAATTTTATAATAGTGTAAAATTTTAATTATATTATTTTCTTATAAAAATAAATAAAAATCATTTTTGAAGAAAATGTATTTTTGAACAATAAAATGACTTCACAAAAAAATGAGTGCTTGTTTATTAAGAATTAATCAATAAATTTATATTGATAAGTTTCGTTATATGTATTTAATAATGATTTTAATTCTATTAATACCCACTAATTCAATCATCTATGTTATAATAATCATGAAATAATAATATTTTAGGGTTCTTTTATAATCACGGTTGCATGTTGTATACCCTATCAAAAAATTTGTTCTTTTAAATATCGAGATGTTAAATTCTACCCCACCCCCTTTAATAAATTATGTGATCTCAATTTGTACTTGATCTTGTTAATCAAGGGTTTTACATTTGAAAATTCCTTTTTTGAAACCCTACATCATAAAAAGGTTTCGTAAAACTTCCTCTAGAAAAGTGGAAGTGGGTAGCGTAAAGGTTACATGAAATAAAACATAATCAGGTTCTCGAATAAGAAGAAAATTGGTGGGGATTTAAAACATGGACATGTAGGAGAAAACTATCATTCAAGGACTAATATAGAGTGGCATATAAAATGGTCATGATAAAGTTAACAACCCCAAAACCATAAATATGTGAGGGGTTAAAAGACCATAGATTCGTCAGAAAAGAAGGTAAATGGATTACATTTTTATTTTAATATACTTTTCATAAAGTTAAGGGATCCTTTTACTATCAATATGGAGTACACACAAAAATATAATTACTTTATTTCTTTCCATTTTATAAGAATAATTTTATCCTTTGGTTCTACTTCAATCAATTCCACTTCTATATCATCTCTTACTCCCAGAAATGGATATTCAAGATATTTTTTTATGATTGAAGTACTAAAATTAACTTTTAATGAATCATAAGAACCATAAATTGTTCCTTCTACCTCCAAATATTTACTAAAACCAAAAATGGTTATAATAATTTATCCAATATGGATAAAAACAATACTTTAATCTCTAAATCATAAATAATAACACCAAAATTTAAAATTAATACATTCCATAAATATTTAACCTTTATACTCCTCACAAATATGTATGAAAAAATTAAAAACCCAAAAATTCAAAATATTTTATCATAGTTTTTTGAAGATTAACTTTGACATTTGTCCATAGAAATTGTGAAGTATGACATAATCTCACATATCAAACATGTGAATACCAATATTCTTTTAAAAAATGATAATAACCAAAATCACCATGAAACCTCAATGAAAACATCTATATTTCCAATAAGTAACACTATATTTAATCCTAAAATAAATTCATATACTATTTAATATATTCTATAAATCCAAAAATACAATAAAATTCATCAAATATAACATAAACATCTTTATTATCATATTACAAATCAATTCTAAGGTCATCAATACTATCCAATATTCCTTATCAATATCAATAAACTCTCTATCCCATATAAATATTATTATCTCAATATCATACGCATATTAATGGTTATCTTTACCTTAATCATTTGTTCTCAAAAAATATCACCTTACCATTAAATCTCTTTTCTTGGTTGTCGGTATCATTCAACATATTATTTAAAATCCTTAAATAAAAACTATTGTGGAACAATAAATAGATGTTTTATGATTTTTATAACTATAATATCATTGATATAATACGTCTATAACATAATTCTTGAATCCAAATATATACACACTTTAATCCTTTCACTTCAATGATTGGAATAGCATATGTACTTCCTTATTCTATGAGATAACCCTTGGATTAATTCATTGACTCAGATAATTCCCAAGTTCCCCATAGATAAGACATTAAATTCATCTACAATTCATTTCTCTATGAACTTAATTTCCACATATAAAACAGTATCCCCTTCCTTTGATATATTATCCTAGGTAATCCTTCCCACTTTCTTGACATAAATAAAATTGATCTTTATTTTCTCTATGGTCATTACCACATGAACTTTCATAAAAGTAAATATTCCTATTATTTTATCTGTTAGGAAACTTACCAAAGTTTATGTTGTTAATAATATATCGTGATATATGATTAGGAATTGTCACAAGGTTTCTCCTTCCAATTCCTATTTCATTTATTTTATCATGAGTATAATCATTCCATTGTCCATCATATTCACTAATAAAATAAATCCTCTTAGTTCCCACTATTGTATAAAACAAAAAAATCATGGTTTTTGAAATAATAATCATAGTGATAGATCATAATAAAGTCACTTATAGAATTATGAAATCATGTAACCTTATTTATAATTTATAACACCATATGTTTAACCTAGGTCTTACTTGGTTATCATCAATTCAAATCATTCTTAATTATTCATAAAAAAACAATTAGGCTAAGAATATCTCTTGAGAGATTAAAACTAGGTATGTAGTAAGAGAAAAATCATTATGCACTAGAATTATAGTCGGTATATACTTGAATAACTCTTTTCATTGTTATTACCAATAGATGCATCTATTTCAAAACCACATCCACTTTTAGAATCTGGACCAGGATTATTTTCTAAGAAATCAACACTCCTTTATTTACCATAAATTTGTAAGTTCTCTTATAGATAGTATTATCCTAAGGGTTATTACTAAATTTCTCTCATTCTAGTTTCCAATTTTAACTAAACCTTACTCTAATAATGAAAATAGAGACCAATAATTTTCATACATAAATATTTCATTTTATTTGATGAATATTCAATACATAACTTTATGATCCACTCCAAAATTGTATAGGTTTATTTTATTTCAAAACATGGATATATAAACAACTTGTTCATAAGATATCTATATCATCTCCCACTAAGTTCTTAATAACTATCACCCTTCTTAGACATATCATACTTAAAACCTTTCTTCATAACTTGAGGAAATTAATCATAAGAAAGGGTGAGATCATATGCTCAATAAGGATAAACAAGGGAGATATTAATTATCACTTAAACATAACATGAGTGTAAGGGTATAAGAACATGATATTAAAATTTGGAAACCATACACTTCCTATCATAGATCATAATCTTGAGTCGTTGAATAAAGTTTGGCAGTTTATAAGACATGAATCATAAAGAAATTAAAGAACATGATTGATGAGAGCATCACTTTGGCATAAGACATAAGTTTATGGAATATATATAATTATAGAAAATAATTTCCTTAGTATCCAAGGATTTATTCTAAGAATATTATAGTGGATTGGGTTTACTCCTCATATCATCATATAATTAGTCAAGGTTTAGGCCCAAGACTATCATAGTGTATAGATTCACATATTCAACTATGTTAACTACCCATTCTAGTCCTTATTATCTCATGAGATATCCATATTTACCTAATTCATTAGAGAGAAATATAATTTCAGACCCACCCATCACATAAAGAAAAGAATATATATTTGTGACGCAATATCATAAAAAATTCATCATAACATAACCTGTGAAAAGGAAATGGGTTTTATAAACATTTCACCATTTTATAATAGAATAACGCGGGGAAAATAAATGGGTTTCATAATTTTATTAAACCGTGGGAAATAAATGGGTTTCCTAGAATCATACGTAAATAATTTCCATCGTAATCATACAAAGAATGAAATTGGAAGTATCATTGGATCATATCCCCATTAAATAATAATTAACATTAAAGGATGACACCAAAGATGAAATTTAATCTAAAATATCACTTAGACCATTTCCTGATGAAAATACACTTTTTAGATTGAAATCGCTTATTTAAATTATATAAATTTCTAAAATATTAAGTAAAAACTTTTCTTTAAAAAAAACCATGGAAAATTTTAAAGGAAGATTATAATATTTTTATGGTCATGAATATGGGAAATTACATTCATGTTATGTAAGTTAAAACAAAAATTCCTTTCACATTTTCAGAAAAAAATCAAAAGTACATCATTTTAAAAATAATAATAATATTCCTTTCAAACCATTTTATAAAAATTCAACCATGGGTAGAAATGAATTTTAACAATCATAGTATAATATTAAAAACATTCTTGAAAACATTTTTGGAAAACATAGATATGTAAGAAAAAGGAATTTTAACCTAAGAGAGAATAAAGCTGGTTTTCCTAAAAAATATTCCTTTATTCACATGAGTGCATAAAGTGTGAAAAATATAGAAAAAAATGTATTCTCAAAAACTTAATCATAAATAATCCTGATAAATAGATAGATTGTAACATAAATCCCTTACCACTTTGATAACTTTTGAATAAAAAACCCTATGAAAGAATAAATTCTAATGAGACTTTAAATATCATGATAATAATGAGATTCATGATATAAAAAGTATAAATTTCACTATTTACATTAATTAAGGCTTTTTATATCATTTTTAACCTAACTCGGGTTTTTATCCCCTAAATATTACGTTATTGCAGTACCTGAGGTTCTCCATCAATAAGAATGCACTTTAAGAGTCTCTTTGTCATGATTTATTATTATTATTTTATGTTCTTTAATATTTTATAGGGGAAATACATTTTCTATAAATTATATAATAAAATCCGACAAAATGCAGTGGAAATGATAGAATAAAAGCAGTAGTATAGTCTATCAATCCTCATGGATCGTCCTCTATTCATCATTTAAAAATATTTGAGCACAACTAACTCTCTAAACATACATTCTAAGAAAAAAATACATGTATCTCATTTAGTTCATTAAAATGAGGAGAAAACCCAATATCTCATCTACTGGTCTCCCTCTAGTAGGATTTGATCAATATACTCAACAATCGCTAAGTATATTGACACTATAAACTCTCTTTATGTTTGTAGTCCTCTATTGAGGACTGAGAAATTTAAACAAAGAGGATCGAGTTCAAACTCCTACTCATCTTGAATTCACAATCCACATTAGGATATTAGCACACTATAATCGATGATGCACCATAATTGTGAATGAAGGAAAAGAAATAAATGAAATGAGGGAAAGAGTAAATTTTAAAAGATGATCAAGAATAAACATCTAGAAATCTAGAGATAGTTATAGTCTAAAAATGAAAGAATAAAACTCATATAGAAATCACCAAGAGTATCAACTAGATTAATCTGCTAAATTTCTAGTCTGACATGATCATAGAGAAGAATAAAACTCTAATCTACATCTTTATAGGGAATATTGGTATTTATGTATAAAATATTCTAGTATATGCTAGTTTTTGATGTCCACTCCACAAATTCTATGCTATTTGTCGTCTATTGTCCACTTCTAGAATATATCCTCTCGAAACAATTCTCTAGAATCCTGTTTTATTCACCCAGAAAAAACTAACTTGAAAAAACCACCTTTGTTCCATGATATTCAAATTGTACATAAAAACAATATCCTTCAGTGTTTGACTTTAGAAAAATTCTATTAAATACCTCTATCCATTGATTAACCAATGACCCCACCACACTATTTCACAAAAAATCTCATGTTCTGCACTAATAAATAAACCAGCTTCCAAATGGAATGCATGGATTGAGAGAAACTCCAACCCACAACGTCATTTTAGCAAAAGCTTACTCCATTTTGAATTATGAATAGTAAAATCCACTCCAACAGGATTACTTTATTTTCCACTTTAAAAATAATATTATTTGAATATTTCTATTTATATATTTTTTATTATCACTTTTATTCAACATATTATATTAAAATTAATATTTTTCATAAAATTAACCAATGTGATATATTATGATATTTAATAAAATTAATATTTAAATTAGATATTGATTAATAATTAATTTAATTTAAAAATGATATACTTATTTAACAATGTCAATTTAATTATAATAAATTCTACTTTATTTTCATTATAAATTAATATAATGTATTTTATTTATAATTAAGTTTTTTTGATTTGTATAATTACATGTGTGTGATTTAATTAATTAAGTTAAATTTTTAAAAAAATAGTTCAATCATAATTATTTATTTATATATTAAAAAATAGAGTTTAAAACAATAATAAAATTAACTAAATAAATAATTAATGCTTAAATTAAATTAAACTTGTACTCATTATTTAATAATATAAAATAAAATAAAATAAAATCGTGTGATATTTAAAACAATATTCAATTAAAAATGCAAAAAACTACAATTAATACTTGATTACAATTAATTTTTTAAATCAACATATCACTGTCGTAGAAGCTTGATTAATGCATTGTGGAGTGAGATATGGGAATCCTTATTCTTGATTATTCTATGTTAACTTGGTAAGTATTGAAATCAAACATTTTCATCTATCATTAACTCCACAATAGGACCTAACACTTCCTTCGTATTTATAATTGGAGCATTTGGATCTTGTTTGTTTACCCTTACATAGCTTTA
The DNA here is from genome assembly GCA_963277665.1 of Viscum album. Lineage (NCBI taxonomy): Eukaryota > Viridiplantae > Streptophyta > Magnoliopsida > Santalales > Viscaceae > Viscum > Viscum album. Next base: position 1,204,545,641 of record OY728159.1, on the reverse strand, counting down.
GTTTACTCTTACTTAACTTTTTTTACCCTTACTCAACTTTAATTTACCCATACTTAACTTTATTTTTCCCTTACTTAGATTTAGTTTTACCCTTACTTAACTTTAGTTTACCCTAACATGACTTTGTTTCACCCTTATTAAACTTTATTTTACCATTACTTAACTTTATTTTACCCTTAAATTTGTTTTATCCTTACTTAAATTCATTTTACCCTTACTTAACTTATGTATACCCTTACTTAACATTGTTTCACCCTTACTTAACTTTAGTTTACCATTACTTAACTTTTTTTTACCCCTACTTAACTTTAGTTTACCCTTACCTAAATTTGTTTTATGCTTACTTATCTTTAGTTTACCCTTACTTACCTTTAGTTTACCTGTAATTTCCTTAGTTTACAATTACTTAGCTTTAGTCTACCCTTAATTACCTTTTTTTACCCTTACTTAACTTTGTTTTGCCTTTACTTAACTTTACTTTACTCTTACTTAACTTTTTTTACCTTAACTTAGCTTTAGTTTACCCTTACATAGCTTTAGTTTACCCCTACATAGCTTTACTTTTACCCTTACCTTTATTTTTACCCTTTCTTAACTTTTTTTTGCTTGTAGTTAAATTTATTTTACCCTTACTTAACATTGGTTTGCCCTTAAATTTTATTTATCCTTACTTAGCTTTAATTTACCCTTAACTTTAGTTCACCCTTAATTAGCTTTTTTATCTATATTTAACTTTTTTTTATCCTTACTTAACTTTGTTTTACCTAACATGACTTTTGTTGACCATTAACTTTAGTTTAACCTTACTTAACTTTATTTTACCCTTAATTAACATTATTAATGAATGAATAATATAAAATTAAATAAAATAAAATTGAATTCTATTTAAAATGATATTCAGTTAAAAATATAGAAAATTTCAATGGATAATTAATTATAATTAATTATTAAAATCAGCATATCGCTTCCATAGATGCGTGATTAAGGCATTACGGAGTGTGGTATGAGAACCCTTATCCTTGATTCTTCTATACTGACTGAGTAAGTGCTGAAATCAAATATTTTTTGTAACATCCCAAGTATTTATAAAATAAAAAATTTTCATATCTATTAATATTTATGAATAATATATTAATTTTATTTTAAAGGGGACTCTTTTTCTGAAAATGTTCTCGACACGCAACAATGGGTTTCTCCAAAATCTTACGTTGCACACAACATTGAGTTATACCGAAAAATAGTACAATAATATTATTATTATTTTAAATGTTAGTTAACACCTAGCTGTTATATTGGTGTGAATGATTATAACTAACTAAAATATGATTACACATTCTTTTTAAATGTTTTTACTTATATCCAATAAATCTTAGAGGCTTAAAATGATAATGAATCCAATTTTAGGTATAAAATATTCTAATATTTTTAAAAGCTCATTTTTCTAAATTTTGATGGTGAACCCTTTCTAAATATAGTTTTTTAAAATTTTATAATTTCTATTTGACATAATAAACATCTTATTTGGAATTGGAAAATCAAAATTTACCTTGGTTAACATTTTGGTATTTTTCTGATTAAATTCCTATTTTAATGAATAGTGACAAATAATGCATTTTAATTCAAAATTGCATTTTCATATAATTTATTTATATATTTATATTATCATTTTAATTGGTTTTAAAATTTAATTGGATTATTTTTTTATTATTTAATCCAATTTTGGTCATTGGAATTAATTTCACATTGAAATTGGATACAAACACATGTCAAACTTTTGATAGTTTATACTTCTCAAAAACCCGCTATCTGGTTTTAACAACATAAATTAATTCTAAATTAATTTCATCCAATTATGAGTTTTGAATTTTCAAAAATGGATTCCATATTATAAATCATAAGGTCCAAATTTTTTAAATAGGTACCTTTTATTTTTGGACATTGTGAATAGAAACTTTAGTAGTTGTTTTTATTTACCATGGTTAAAGGGTAAATCCAGTAAACAAGGGTAAAAAATATTATAATAATATAAAACTTCCCTAACACATATCATAATCTTATTTTATGAGATATGGTCGACCATTTTCATCCTTGGGTTGATTTTAGGACCCAATGGAGCCACTTGGATGTGATAATGACATGTTATAATAATTAATTTAATGTAAATTGAAATATAAAATAAACATGTATCTTTTTACTAAAATGATTTTAAGGTCGGGTTATATAACTGATCTATTTGAATATAAATATTAGTTAGAAATATAAAAATATTTAATAAATCATTTTATTTTATTTACAATTTTTATAAATTAAATAAATAAATTTATTTATGACACAATGACAATGCAGTGATTACCTTATTAATGAAATATTCAAATAAATGATATTATAAATATTAAAATAAATGTAATTTGGATATTTTGAGGCCATAAAATAATTTTTCAGATGAAATTGACATTTTATAGATGATTTAATTCATTTGGTTCTAAGGAATCAAGTTTTTATGACTTTAACAAAAATCAATTGTTAAATAGTCTCAAAATTGACATAAATGAGTTTTTAAAACTAATACTATTTTATTAAATGATATAACAGCGATTAAAATATAATATTTGTCCAAATTACTTATATAATTTTAAATATTTCATTAATTATCTACTTTAGGTTCTCTTGGCAATTTATAGTAACTATAATAACCATATATTATGAAAATACAAGAAGACATGGTAAGAGTTAATATTTTTAACTAAGGGTTAAAGATAAAAGATAAGGTTAATTTTGTGACCTAAACATGTATAAAACTTATTGGTTGAGATTATTTAGACCCATACTCATCTTATACTCTAAATATTTTATTTTGGAGGTATTATAATTTGAAAATAAAATTATAATAAAATAATATTTCAAGACTTTCCTAAAGTACCCCTCTTCCCTCTTATAAAAGGAAACCACCTCTACCCACTTACTCACACCACTCAATCCCCTTGTCTCATCAAAAATATGAGAAAATAATCTCCCAAAAACCCTCATTTCCTCCTATAATCCTTACCTTGGACATACGGTAACTCAAAGAATCCTTTTGGCTCAAATCAAAAGGAGTTACCTGATTTAGAGGTAATGTCTTCTCTCAAGCTCCTTTCCTTTATTTCCCTTCTCCAACCACATAACCTCTATTTATTCCATTATTTTATAACAACACCAGTATACTAAATAATCTATGAATTTTTTATACTAATGGTTCGACCTACACTTACGCACACCTTCATCTAATGGATATAGAACATATTGTTTCTATGTATGGAAAACTATTACCTCACGAAATGATGATTGTTCAATTTTATCCTACCACTTCTCATAGTGGTCGTTATGATCACAATATATTTATATATGATATATATTATATTTATATTTTCTCTATTCTTATATAATTTTTATTTACAACATACATTTATTCTTTCTATAATGTGTAAATATGATAATTTCATTTGAGGATGTGTGGACTACCGCCCCCTCAAAGTGATATGACTTGTTCATGAAATACATGGAACATATAGAGGATATAATTAATGAACTTATGTAATATATATAACATATATATTATAATGTAATTATAATATACTTATGTATCATTTAGTTTTTATTCCTTTAATATGAAAAAGAAATGAAAGTAGCATTCATGCGTACGTACGGTCTACCATCTCCATGAACAGTACATTTCATTTCTTATATCAAAATGTTATATATTATTATAAATAAATATATACTGGATATATATGATATTTAAATCAATAATATCATTCTTTAGATAATGGACTTATGACCACATGGAAAATCTTCATCAAAAAAAATTCATTTTTTACTCAAGTACCGAACATCAAAAAAACATCTGATATGAACTCAGATAATTAAATAATTGTTATAACATGATAATAAGTAATATAAAATGGATAATAAACTTAAAAATGGTTCTGAAGAAATTATAAATTATCTTAAGTTTATTATTTTGGAATATAAATAATGAATGAGACATGTCGGATTCGAGGTAAAGAACTTCATCTCAATCTCCTTTCATTGAAGAATATTTTGATGTTATACACTACCTTCTTTTATATGGTGTATGATAAACCCCTTTGAATTTTAATTTCATTCAAAGGGAATCATTTTCTAGGAATCCTTTTACTAAATGAAAAAAATGAATGTTTTTAACGTATGTGGTGACAACGATTCCCCCACTGCTGTAACCGTTATTTGATATTTGGATTCCTCTATAAGATTTAATGTTTTTAAAACGAAAAGAAATCCCTTATTCCTTATTTGGGTGTTTTGGTATTGAAAATGGACTTGAAAGTGGATTTACAATTTCAATATCTTGAAATTATTTCTTGTGATTGCAAATGAAATTTTATTAGTGAAATGCTGATAATTACAATATTTTACTTGCTATGATTATATAATGGTACTTGTAAATTTAATGGGTAGTTATGTGATAAACCAAAGATGGGTGGTTATGTGATAAAAAAAATATGGGTGGTTCTGTGATAAATCAAGGATGGTTGGTTACATTATAACCTTCAATGCATTGGGTATGGAAGTCAGTTGTATGTCTACTCCATTTAGTGATATGTGTGGAAGTCGAACGTATGGTTATTCTATTTAAGTATGTTTATATCCCAAGTAACCTTTATATGTTATATATTGATTTCTATAGGATTTTTGGTGATATTTTGGTTGAAAAAAGGTTAAGAATTTATCTTATATTCAGTGAAGTATATTTACAGCTTCTTAAAGGTAAAAAATATTACTTTATGAAAAAGTATTCATGGTTTACATGTTTTCGCAAGAGTAATAGTTTTCATTATTTATGTATCCATTACTGAGATTTTTATTCTCATCCCAAGTTTTTAAATGTTTTTCACATGACTTAAATAATAGTAGTGTTAAGGATGGGATCAAGGAAAATTCATGTTGTTTAAACATGAAACGAACCATGTTTCTTTTTAAAAAAGTTTTTGTTTTATGAAAAAAATGGATAGTGAGTAGAAGTGTCTACTTGTAATGTTTAAGTTGTTATGTATGATTTAGGACCTAATTCTCTAAAGATACAAAACTTAAAATACCCTCAAAGTTAATTAAATTCAAATTGTTGACTTATCTCCAGATTATGTAACATTTAATGTTGGGGCTGTATAGTTGGTATCAGAGGTCAGTTTAGATGAATTTTGAGGTTAGCATGTTATTTAAGCATAAGAGACAAGTTATATATAACTATAATGGTTAGAATATTAGAAAGAGTCATAGTTATTTTAGATAAGTTTAATGAGTTTAAGATAAAATGAATAAGTATATCTTAGTGTTAACCCTCCTCATAAGATAGTATATGATGATTTTACTAATATACTCACACTAAGATTTTTAGTTTTAGTAAATTTCAGGATCTAATAGGAACCAAAGTAACAATGGATGTGAAGGAAAAAGTGGTGGTTTTATGAATAAGAAACCAACTTAAAGGGGAGCTGCAATGAGAACTCTCATTGTTATTCTAAACCATATATCCATAGTAATGATTAACCAATTGAACCTTGGTGATTTTTCGGATGCATCATATATGAGATAAACTAATCCATGTGTAAGTTCAGGTAATAATCATAAAGGTAAGTATATTAAACAACATATGTATCAAGTATGTGGAAAGAAACTCCTAGGAAAATTTTTTAAAGGGATGAGAAGATGTTATCAATGTGGAAATGATGGTCATAAAGCTATATCCTACCAAGGAAAAAATGAAACATTCAGTGGAATCTAGGAAATGGAAAGAATTTATTTCTGAGTTATCAATTGAATGTTTTAAATGTGGGTATTATGGTCATTATACAAATAGATGTCTGATGAAGAAGGTTTGGGAATGGGATTAGTAGGACCCTAAAAAAATATGTTTAGCAATACCTAATTTTATTCCAATTGAAGATGAGGAAACTAAAAATGACATATGAACTGTATGGATTATTTCTTGTATCATGTTTTGAAATTATTGAATCATAGGACATCATTCGTGTTTTCTATTTGTGGGAAATAAGTATTAATAAATAAGATGGAAATCCTAGTTAGGGTATCATGAATAATGCTAAATGAATAAGAAGTCTACATATAATGGATTCAAGATTTATGGAAAAAAATTTGATGATGAAATGTTTAAAAGTATTAATGCTCTTTTGATGATGGTATTACTTTTGAAGACTTTTTCTAGTATGTGTAAACTTGTAGTTTGTTATGTGAAATTTTTATTTGAGGAATAATTATTTTTTCTTTTGTGGATACAATTATGAAGTAATGGATGAACTTATATGACCTTTGATTTTGAAGTAATTATGAGATATTACTTTTTGGGATGAAAAATGAAGTACATGAGATATACTATGAGATTAAAATAACCTATGGTTATTTTTGAATATTTTATCTCATTTTGGGAATGATATATGAATTACATAGCTTTAGAAAAAGGACTACCCTCAAGAAGGTTGAAAAATCATCACGTCGGACAAGGTTGTGGGGATTAAACCCACAACTGAAGTGCAACAAGGTTTATCACCTACCAATATCCTATGTGAAGTCACTAGTTATTATGGATTTTACATTTAGTTAAATGAGTTTATGGAGTAAGAATACGTTGATTTTGGGGACTTATGTTTTATCAAATGGATATCCTTGGTATTGGAAAATGATTTGGGGACTAAGTGATAAATGTTATTTTGTAAGACGTTCACTATTTTGGGAACCCTATATGCCTAAGGAAAATAGAATACTATGATTTTTTTTTTTTTGAGGAATTATATGTAAAATTATTTTTTTAATGGTCTATGTTGGACTTCGGGTATTACTGTTGAATTTTGGAGATTAAAAGTAGTCTTTTTTATAAAGGATTATTCTTTTTAAGGAATTATCTTATCTTATCCAAACCATTTTGTTTCTGGTTAATGTTTCAAGACTGGATGAATATATAGTTAATAATTTTTGTATTATGTGATTATATAGAAGTTAATTCTTGTGCTTCAACTGTGACCAATTCATCGTGAATACTCATTATTTAGAGAAAAAATGAGTTTGTGATAGAAATTTATTAAAATATGAAATTCTACTTGACAAGTAAGTATGTTTCCATATGTTCTAAGTAAATCTCATAAATAAATTCCTAAAATTTATGAAAAGAACCTTAAAACAAAAGTGTTGTCCATTTACTTTTCCTACTGTGAAATCAAAGACCATTTAACCCATCACAAGTTTGTGATTTTCTGATTGTTAACTTTCTCTTGATCGTGTCTTCTATCATTCTCCATCAGAACAAGATGGTTAGTTTTTCATCCATATCCATATTTTTCTACATGGAATACTTGTAACGTGTGACCTTTTTACTTCTATTTTATTCTTTTAAAGTGGTAGTTTTATTGACTCTTTTTTCGATGTGGTATTTTCAATGTTTTTACCGAGCCAAATTTTTAAATTGCAAGGTTGCAATTTCCAAAAGGGGGAAGGATGTAACATCCAAAGTATTAATATAATAATACATTTTAATATCTATTAATATTTATGAATAATATATTAATTTTACATTAAAGGGTAGGCTTTTTCTAAAAACGTACTCATCACACAACAATGGGTTTCTCTAAAATCTTACATTACACATAACATTGAGTTATACTGAAAAATAATACAATAATATTATTATTATTTTAAATAGTAGTTAAAAACTAATCATTATATTTGTGAGAATGAATAGAACAAACTAAAATATGATTACACATGTTTGTTAATTGTTTTTACATTTATCCAATGAATTTTAGAGGCTTAAAATGAGAATAAATCCAATTTTAAGCATAAAATACTCTAATATTTTTAAAAACTTGTTTTACCGCATTTTGATGGAGAACCCTTTTTAAATATAGTTTTTGGAAATTTTATAAGTTATATTTGACATAATAAACTTCTTCCTTGGAAGAAGGACAAAAAAATTTACCTTGGTTGAAATTTTTATATTTTTCTCATGAAATTCATATTTTAATGAATAGGGAAAAATACTTCATTTTAATTCAAAACTGCTTTTTTGTCTAATTTATTTATATAGTTATATTATCATTTTAATTGGTTTTAAAGTGTAATTGGATTATTTTTTTATCATTTAATACAATTTTTGTCATTTTACATAACTTTACATTGAAATTGGATATAAACACATGTTAATATTTTGATAGTTTTTACTTCTTAAAAACCGACTTTCTGGTTTTGACAACGGGAATTAATTTTAAATAAATTTTAGATAATTCCGTATTTTGAATTTGAAAAATGGATTCCATATTTTGAATCATAAGGTCTAAATTTTTTAAATATTTACAGTTTATTTTTTGACAATATTAATAGTAACTTCAGTAATTATTTTTATTTACCATGGTTAAAGGTTAAATCAGGTAAATAAGGGTAAAAAACATTATAATAATATAAAATGATCCTAACACATTTCCTAATCCTATTATATGATATATTAATTAACATTATCATCCTTGGGTCAATTTTAGGACCCCATGGATCCACTTGGATGTGATAATGACGTGTTATAATAATTAATTTAAAGTAAATAGAAATATAACATAAACATGTATCTTTTTACTAAAATGATTTTAAGGTGGGATTATATAACTAATCTATTTGACTATAAATATTAATTATAAAGATAAAAATATTTCACACATCATCATATTTTATTTATATTTTTATTATATTAAATAAATAAATTTATTTATGACACAATGATGATGAAATGATTGCCTTATTAATGAAATATTCAAATAAATGATATTATAAATATTAAAATAAATGTAATTTGAATATTTTTATGGCATACACTAATTTTTTGTATGACATTTACATGTTAGGTATGATTTAATTCCTTTGGTTCAAATGAATCAAGTTGTTATGACATTAACAAAAATCAATTACTAAATAGTTTTAAAATTGACATAAATGAGTTTTTAAAACAAATACTATTTTATTAAATGATATAACATTCCTAAAAATATAACATTTAGATAAATTACTTATATAATGTTATAATTTTCATTAATGGTCTATCTTTGGTTCTATTGTAATTTTATTGTAACTATAGGAACCATATTATAAAAATACAAAAAGACGTGGTAAGAGTTAATATTTTTAACTAAGGGTTAAAGCTAAAAGATAAGGTTAATTTTGTGACCTAAACTTTTATAAAAACTATTGTTTGAGATTATTTCAACACATACTCATATTGTGACCTATACTTGTATAAAAACTATTTTTTGATATTATTTCAACCCATCCTCATATTATCCTTTAAATATATCAATTTTGAGCTATTAGAATTTGAAAATCAATTTATAATAAAATAATATTTCAAGACTTTCCTAAAGTGTCCCTCCTCCCTCTTATAAAAGGCCACCACATATACCCTCTTACTCACACCTATCAAGACCCTTGTCTCATCCAAAATCTGATAAAATAATCTCCCAACATACCTCCTTTCCTCCTTGAATCCCTACCTTGGGCAGAAGGCAGCTCAAGAAATCCTTTTGGCTCAAATCAAAAGGAGTTACCCCATTTAGAGGTAACATTTTCTCTCAAGCTCATTTACTTTATTTTCCTTCTCCAAACCCCAAACCAATATTTATTCCATTATTTTATATAAAAAATATTATCCTGAATATAATATTATGTTGTTATTCTAAGGGTTATACCTACACTTACACACACCTCCATCAAATGGATATATAACATATTGTTTTTGTGTATGGCGAACTACTACCTCACAAAATGATGATTGTTGAATTTTTCCTTACCACCTCTCATGGTAGCCATTATTATGGAACTATATTTATATATTATATACATTTAATTTATATTTTCTCTATTCTTCTATAATTTTTATTTACAACATGCCTTTATTCTTTCTATAATTTTTAAATACGATAATTTCATTTGAGGAAGTGTGGACTACCACCCCCTCAAAGTGATATGACTCATTCATGACATACATGGAATGTATAAAGGATGGTGTTAATGAAATTATGTAAAATATATAACATAGATATTATACTTGAATTATAATATACCTATGTATCATTTAGTTTTCATTCCTTTAATATGACAAAGAAATTAAAAGTTGCGCTCTTGCGTGCGTACGGCCTACCATCTCCATGAACGTTGCATTTCATTTATTATATAAAAATGTTATGTACTATTATAAATAAATATATACTAGATATATATGGTATTTAAATCAAGAATATAATTATATATATAATAGACTTTTGACCACAAGGACAATTTTCCTCAAAATAATTTCATTTTTGACTCCAGTACTGAACATCGACAAAACGTCTGATATGAACTCAAATAATTAAATAATTGTTAAATGATAATAAGTAATATAAAATGAATAATAAACATGAAAATTTTCTGAAGAAAGTATAAATTAACCTAAGTTTGTTGTTTAGGAATATAAATAACGAACGAGACAAGTCAAATTCGAGGTAAGGGACTTCATCTCAATCTCATTTCATTGAGGAATATTTTGATGTTGTACACCACATTATTTTATATGGTGTATAATAAACCCCTTTTAACTTTAATTTCATTCAAATGGGATATTTATTCTACGAATCATTTAATTAAATGACAAAAAATGAATGTTTTTAACCTATGTTGTGACAACGACTCCTCTACCGTTGTAATCGTTATTTGATATTTGGATTCCTCAATAAGACTTAATGTTTTTAAAAGTAAAATAAATCCCTTATTCCCTTTTTGGGTGTTTTGGTATTGAAAATGGTTTTTAAAGTGGATTTACTATTTCAATATCTTGAATGATTTCTTATGATTGCAAATGAAATTTTATGAGTGAAATGTTGATAATTGCAATCTTTTACGTGTTATGATTATATAATGGTACATGGACATTTGACGGGTGGTCACGTGATAAACCAAAGATGTTTGGTTACATGATAAACCTAAGATGGGTGGTTCTATGATAAACCAAGGATGGGTGGTTAAGTTATAACCTCCAATATATTGGTAATGGAAGTCGGCCATATGGCTATTCCATTTAGTGATATGTGTGGAAGTCAACCATATGGTTATTCCATTTAAGTATGATTATGTCCCAAGTTACCTTTATATGTTATATGTTTATTTCTATGGTATTTATGGTAATATTTTGGTTGAAAAAAGTGTAAGAAATGAGCTTATATTCAGCGAAGTATATTTACTACTTCTTAAAGGTGAAAAGTATTACTTTATGAAAAAGTAATCATGGTTTACATGTATTCACAAGACTAACAGTTTTCATTATTTATGTATCCCTTACTAAGATTTTTATGCTCATCCCAAGTTTTAAAATGTTTTTTACAAGAATTAAAGAAGAATATAGTCAAGGATGGGATCAAGGAAAAGTCATGTTGTTTAAACAAGAAACGAACCATGTTTCTTTTTAAAAGAGTTTTTGTTTTATGCAAAAAATAGATAGTGATTAGAAGTGTATACTTGTAATATTTAAGTTTTTATGTATGATTTATGACCTAATTCTATAAATATATAAACCTGAAAATCTCCTTAAGTTTAATTAAATTAAAATTGTCGACTTATCTTAAGATTATGTAATGTTTAATGTTGGGGCCTTATAGTTGGTATTAGAGGTCGATTTAGATAACTTCAGAGGTTAGGGTGTTATTTAAGAATAAGAAAAAAGTTGTATATAACCAAAATGGTTATAATATTAGAAATAGACATAGTTATTTTAGATAAGTTGAATGAGTTTAAGATAACATAAAGAAGTATATCTTAGTGTTTACCCTCATCATAAGATAGTATATGATGATTTTACTAATATACTCACACTAACCTTTTTGGTTTCAGTAAATGGATAGATCTAGTAGGAACCAAAGTGATAATGGATGTGAAAGAAAATGTGGTGGTTCTCTAAATACAAAACCAAATGAAATCACTACTGGAAAACTAACATATACCAACGGTTTGGAACCATTGGTATAGGCCTCCAAACCGTTGGTATATCCTATACCAATGGTTTCCAGAACCGTTGCCAAGTAAGTCGTTGGGATAGGTCTATACCAACGGTTTTTGCAAAACTGTTGGTATAGACCTATACCAACGGTTTTGGAAACTATTGGTATAAGTAATATGAAAATCTATACCAACGGTTATGGAACCGTTGGTATATGTATTTCAAAAAAAAACATTTGCTGGGAATTGATCCCAGGACCCCTAGTTTATCATTGAACGACTTAACCACTAACCTAACATGACTTTTGTGAGCATAATTACATAAATATATATATGTATTTTCATAAATATTTTAAATTTTGATTTATATAATGTTCTCGGTAAGAAGATATGATGAAAATTATCAGGACCTATACCAACAGTTAGACCTATACCAACGGTTTTGACAACTGTTGGTATAGTTCTTGATTTTGGAATTTATTCTGGGTTGGAGGTTGATTTCTAGGAGACCTTTCCCAATGGTTTTGGAAAACCGTTGGGATAGGTATACCCTTTCCCAACGGTTTGGAAAAACTGTTGGGAAAGGTGTCCACAAAGTGGACTTTTCCCAACGGTTTGCCAAAACCATTGGGAAAGGGTATAACTATCCCAACGGTTTGGCCAAACCATTGGGAAAGGTGGCCACAAAGTGGACTTTTCCCAATGGTTTGGCCAAACCGTTGGGAAAGCCATACCCTTTCCCAACGGTTTGCCAAAACCGTTGGGAAAGGTGGCCACAAAGTGGGATTTCCCAACGGTTTGGCCAAACCGTTGGGGAAAAGGACCTATACCAACGGTTTTTACAAACCGTTGGTATAGAAGTGTTGGGAAAAGTCATATTTCCAGTATTGAATTGGAGCTGTAAGAGAACTCCCATTATTATTCTAAACCAGCTATCTAGAGTAATGATTAACCACTTGAACCTTGGATATTTTTATGATGTGTCGTATATGAGATAAATGAATCTATGTGGAAGTTTAGGTAATAATCATAGATTTAAGTATATTAAATGACATATGTATCGAGTATGTGGAAATAAACAACTATAAAAATGTTTTAAAGGGATGCTAATATGTTATAGATGTGGAAATGATGGTCATAAAGCTATATCCTGTGAAGGAAAAAAGAAGCATTCAATAGACTCCGAGAAAGGGAAAGAAGTTCTTTCTAAGTTATCAATTGAATGTTTTAAATGTGGGGAGTATGGTCATTATAAAAATATATGTTTGATGAAGAAGTTTTTAGAATGGTATCAGCAGGACCCTAAAAATATATGATTAGAAATTCCTAATGTTATTCCAATTTAAGATGAGGAAACTGAAAATGAAATATAAAAGGTATGGATTATTTCATGTCTCGTGTTTTAAAATTACTGAATCTTAGGACATGATTTGTGTTTTCTATTTGTAGGAATAAAATATTAAGTATTAAGATAGAAAATCCTCTTTAGAGTATCATGATGAATGTTGAATGACTAAGAAGTCTAAATATAAGGGATTCAAGAGTTACGGTAGATTGTGGGATAATAAAATGTTTAAAAGTATTAATTCTCTTTTGATGATGGAATTAATTTGGAAGACTCTTTCTCATATGTGTAACCCTATAGTTTGTTATGTGTAAATTTTATTTGACAAAGAATTATATTTTCTTTTGTGGACACAATTATAAAGTAATGGATGACCTTTATATGACATTTGATTTTAAGGTAATTATGAAATATTACTTTTTGAGATGAAAAATGAAGGACATGAGATAAAATTTGAGATTAAAATATGTTATGATTATTTTTGAATATTTTATCTCATTTTTGGAATGATCTATGAATTATATAGATTTATAAAAAGGACTACCTACAGGAAGGTTGACAAATTGTCTCATCAGACAAGGTTTTGGGGATTGAATCCACAACTGAAGTACGACAAGGCTTTATCACCTACTACTAGCCTACATGAAGTCCTGGGTTAGTTTTGATTTCACTTTTAATTAAAGGAGTTTATGGAGAAAGAATATGTTGATTTTGGGAACTTATGTTTTATCAAATGTATATCCTTGGTATTGGAAAATGATTTGGGCATTAAGTGATAAATGTTATTTTGGTAGATGTTCACTATTTTAAGAACCCTATATGCCTAAGGAAAATTGAATACTATGATTTTTTTTGAGGAATTGTATGGAAAATTATTTGTTGAATGTTCTATGTTAGACTTTAGGTATTACTATTGAATTTTAGAGATTAAAAGTATTCTTTTTTATAAAGGATTATTCTTTTTGGGGAATTATCTTATATTATCTTAACAATTTTGGTTCGGGTTAATTCTTCAAGACAGTATGAATAGATAGTTGATCCTTTTTGGATTCTATTATTCTCTATAAGTTGATTAGAATGCTTCATGTGTGACTAGGTCATCTTTAATACTCATTGTTTAGAGAAAAGATGATTTTTTGATAGAAATTTATTAAAGGATGAAATTCTACTTGAAAAGTAAGTATATTTCCTTATGTTCTTAGTCAAGATCATAAATAAATTCCTCAAATTTATGAAAAGGACCTTAAAATAAAAGCATTTTCCATTTACTTTTCCTTTTTTGAAATCAAAGTATATTTAACCCATCACAAGTTTTTGGTATTCTGATTGTTAACTTTCTCCATATCATGTTTTCTATCACTCTCCATCGGAATAAGATCGTTAGTTTTTCTTCCATGTCCATATTTTCCTACATGGAATCTTAGTATGTGTTATCTTGGGTGACCTTTTTACTTCTCTTTCATTCTTTTAAAGTGGTATTTTTATTGACTCTTTTTCCGAAATGGTATTTTCAATGTTGTTACCGAGCCAAATCTTTAAATTGTGAGGACACAATTTCCAAAAGGGGGAAGGATGTAACAGACCAAGTATTTATAGAATAAAACATTTTCATATCTATTAATATTTATGAATAATATATTAATTTTATGTTAAATGGAATGCTTTTTCTGAAAATGTACTCGACATGCAACAACAGGTTTCTCAGAAATCTTACATTGCACACAACGTTGAGTTATAACAAAAAATAATACAATAATATTATTATTATTTTAAATAGTAGTGAACACCTAGTCATTATATTGGAAGGAATGGACATAACTAACCATAATATGATTACACATGTTTATTAAATGTTTTTACTTCTATCCAATAAATTTTAGAGGCTTAAAATTAGAATGAATCCAATTTTAATCATAAAATACTCTAATATTTTTAACAGCTCATTTTACTACCTTTTGATGGAGAAACCAATTTAAATTGAGTTTTTAACAATTTAATAAGTTATATTTGACATAATAAACTTCTTTTTTTTAAGTGAGACATCCAAATTTAACTTGGTTGAAATTTTGGTATTTTTCTAATGGAATTCATATTTTAATGAATAGTGAAAATACAATATTTTAATTCAAAACTACATTTTCCACTAATATATTTATATAGTTATATTATCCTTTTAATTGGTTTTGAAGTGTAATTGGATTTTTTTTATCATTTAATCTAATTTTTTTCATTGGAAATAATTTCACATTGAAATTGGACATGGACACATGTCAATTTTTTGATAGTTTTTACTTCTTAAAAACCTGCTTTCTGGTTTTGACAACGGGAATTAATTTTAAGTTAATTTTGGCCAATTATGTGTTTTGAATTTAGAAAAACGGATTCCATATTTGAAATCATAAGGTCAAAATTTTTCAAATAGGTACCTTTTATTTTTTTACATTATGAATAATAACTTCAGTAATTATTTTTATTTACCATGGTTAAAGGGTAAATCAGGTAAATAAGGGTAAACAAATATTATAATAATATAAAACTAACCTAACACATGTTTTAATACTATTGGATTATATATGGCCAACCATGATAATCCTTGGGTCTATTTTAGGACCCCATGGAGCCACTTTGATGTGATAATGACATGTTATAATAATTAATTTAAAGTAAAGAGAAATATAACATAAACATGTATCTTTTTACTAAAATGTTTTTAAGATAGGGTTATATAACTGATATATTTGAATATAAATAGTCATTATAAATATAAAAATATTTTATACATTTTTATATTTTATTTATAATTTTTATATATTAAATAAATAAATTTATTTATGAAACAATGATGATACAGTGGTTACCTTGTTAATGAAATATTCAAATAAATGATATTATAAATATTAAAATAAATGTAATTTGAACATTTTGATGCCATCCACAAATTTTTTTGATGACATTGACATATGAGGGATGAATTATTTCCTTTTTTTTAGGAATCAAGTTTTTATGACTTCAACAAAAAACAATTACTAAATATGTCAAAATTGACATAAATGAGTTTTTAAACCAAATACTAATTTATTAAATGATATAATAGTCCTAAAAATCTAAGATTCAGCAAAATTACTTATATAATGTTAAAAATTTTACTAATTATAAACTTTTGGTTTACTTGGAATTTTATAAAAACTATAGTAACCATATATTATGAAAATACAAGAAGACGTGGTAAGAGTTAATATTTTTAACTAAGGGTTAAAGCTAAAAGATAAGGTTAATTTTATGACCTAAACTTGTCTAAAACTTATTGATATAGAGTATTTATACCCATACTCATCTTATCCTTAAAATATATCACTTTTTAGAAATTATAATTCAAAAAAAATTATAATAAAATAATATTTCAAGACATTCCTAAAGTACCCCTCCCCCCTCTTATAAAAGGCCACCACCTCTACCCACTTACTCACACCTCTCAAACCCCTTGTATCATACAAACTCTGATCAAATAACCTCCCAAAATTTCTTATTTCCTCTTATAATCCTTACCTTAGGTATAAGTAAACTCAATAAATCCTTTTGTCTCAAATCAAAAGGAGTTACCTGATTTAGAGGTAATGTCTTCTCTCAAACTCGTTTCCTTTATTTTCCTTCTCCAACCCCCTAACCTATTTTTATTCCATTATTTTATAACAAAAAAAATTATACTAAATATAATAGTATTTATTCAAGCTAAGGGTTTGACCTAAACTTAAACACACCTCCATCTAATGGATATAGAACATATTGTTTCTGTGTACGGTGAACTACTGCCTCACGAAACGATGATTGTTCAATTTTATCCTACCACCACTGGTGGTGGAAATTATGATGGAAATATATTTATATATTAAATATATTATATTTATATTGTCTCTATGCTTCTGTAATTTTTATTTACAACATTCCTTTATGTTTTCCATAATGTGTAAATACGATAATTTCATTTGAGGAAATGTGGACTACCACCCCCTAAAAGTGATATGAATTGTTCATTCCATACATGGAACGTATAAAGGATGGAGTTAATGAACTTATGTAATATATATAAAATATATATTATATTAAAATTATAATATACCTATGTATCATTTAGTTTTCATTCCTTTAATATGATAAAGAAATGAAAGTAGCGTTCATGCGTACGTATGGCCTAACGTCTTTATGAATGGTGCATTTCATTTATTATATCCAAATGTTATGGACTATTATAAATAAATATATACTATATATATATATGATATTTAAATCAATAATATCATTCTAGAGATAATTTACTTATGACCACATGGACAATTTTAATCAAAACAATTTCATTTTGGACTCAAGTACCGAACATCAACAAAACATCTGATATGAACTCAAATAATTAAATAATTGTTATAACATGATAATAAGTAATATAAAATGAATAATAGACTAGAAAAAATTTCTGAATCAAGTATAAATTAACCTAAGTTTATTATTCAGGAATATAAATAATGAATGAGATGAGTAGGATTCGAGGTAAGGGACTTCATCTCAATCTCCTTTCATTGATAAATATTTTGATGTTATACATTTCCTTCTTTTATAAAGTGTATAATAAACCCCTTTGACTTTTCACTTCATTAAAAGGGAATATTTTTTCTATGAATCATTTTACTAAATGAAAACAAATGAATTTTATTAACATATGCGGCAACAATGACTCCTCTATCACCGTAATTGTTATTTGATATTTGGATTTATCTATAAGATGTTATCTTTTTAAAAGGAAAAAAATCCCTTATTACCTTTTTGGGTGTTTTGATATTGAAAATGTATTTGAATGTGGATTTACTATTTCAATATCTTGAAATGATTTCTTGTGATGGAAAATGAAATTTTATGAGTGAAATATTGATAATTGCAATCTTTTATGTGCTATGATTATATAATGGTACTTGGATATTTTGTAGGTGGTTGTGTGGTAAACCAAAGGTGGTTTTTTATGTGATAAACCCAATACGGGTGGTTCTATGATAAACCAAGGATGGGTGGTTACTTTATAACCTCCAATGCATTGGCTATGGAAGCCGGTCGTATGGATATTCCATTTAGTGATATGTGTGGAAGTCAACTATATTGGTTTTTCAATTTAAGTATGTTTATGTATTAAGTTACCTTTATATGTTATATGTTGCTTTAAATGGGATTTATGGTAATATTTTGGTTATAAAAAGGGTAAGTAGTGAGCTTATATTCAGTGAATTATATTTACGACTTCTTAAATGAGAAAAGTATTACTTTATGAAAAAACATTCATGGTTTACATGTTTTAATAAGACTAACAGTTTTCATTCTTTATGTATCCCTTACTGATATTTTTATTCTCATTCCAATTTTTGAATTGTTTTTCACATGACTTGAAGGAGAATAGAGTCAAGTATGGGATCAAGGAAAATTCATGTTGTTTAAACATGAAACGAACCATGTTTATTTTAAAAAAAGGTTTTTGTTTTTTGAAAAAAAATGGGCAGTGAGTAGAAGTGTCTACTTGTAATATTTAGGTTTTTATGTATGAGTTGTGACTTAATTCTCTAAATATATAAACCTGAAAATATCTTTAAAGTAAATTAATGTCAAATTGTTGACTTATCTCAAGATTATATATTGTTTAAGGCTAGGACCTTATATTTTCATTTGTCGTTATCTCATCAGTTGGAGATGGCACTTCCATCACATCAATATTTGGAGCATTCAAATCACGTTCCTTATCAATTATCATATTGTACATGACAATTCATGAAGTCATTATATCATGTAACACATGTTTTCTCCAAAAATGTGTTAGTCCTGCGATGATTTCAAAGCGTGACTGTAAAACTTCAAATGCACATTCCACGTCTTTTCTACATGATTCTTGCTTCATTGAAAAATATTTCTTATTCAAACTATGTGTATCATGGATAATTTGCACAATTTTGGACGACTTTGGATATATATTGTCGGCCAAATAATATCCCATGTCATATTATTTTCCTTTAATTACATAATGAGCAGGATGAGAAATACCTTGAGTGAGATTATAAAACAAATGAGATGATTCAAGCACATTGATGTCATTATTGGTACCAGGCATACCAAAATATGAGTTCCATATCCAAAGATCATAATCGGTCACTACTTCTATAATAATAGTTAGGGATCTAGAACATCCTTCATATTGTCCATCCCATGTCGTAGTATAATTTTTACATTTCCAGTGCATACAATCCAAACTACTTAACATTCCTATAAAAAGACATTCTTGGACAATATAAAGCAATCTTGAAATATCATTTGCTTTAGGTGGTCAAAAGTATTACTCTAAAAAAATATCAATAATAGAATGAAAAAAAATTAAACATTCAATTATAGTAGACTCTCCAACTTTAGTATATTCAACAATAGCATCAGTTAGTATTCCATAAGCCAACATTCGTAACACAGTTGTTAATTTCTGCAGAGTTGATAATCCAAATCTACCAATCCCATCACTTCTTTGTTAAAATTATAGATCATGTGATTTAACTTCATCATAAATAATAATAATAATAATTGATACATTTTATATCATCGAAGGAACAATGTCGCATTATATCATGGATTTCTATAAAAAATAATCATCATAAAAATTACGATCTGTAACCTCACAGTCACGATTGATAACTATGTGCCCTAGGATGGATCTAGAATGAGCAGATCAATCATTCTATTTGCTATAATAATGTTTCATCATCATATTTTTCCTCTACATTTCTTGATGAAGATGGTGATGATGATGATGAAATTTTAAAATGAATATCAGAAGGACCTTCGTTATTTTGATTTATTTTGGTACGCTTATCGAGAATTTATTCTCAATAAGTGATACAATGATACATATATATTGATAAATCCAACGGAATAAAGAATAAATCATGATAAGGTTGAATGGGGATAAAATCCATCCAACTATTGAGATCAATATAAAATACATCCAATGTTTAGGATGAATATGCAATCATGATAAGGTTAGATGAAGTTAAAACTCACCCAATGACTATGATCAAAATTAAATCTAATTGATGGAAAGGATCATAGTGAAATCATGATATGGTTTGCATAAAGATAAAATTCATCTAAAGGTTTATTACAAAATGAAATCCATCCAACAGTTGGGATGAAGGTGAAATCATGATAAGGTTGGATGAGGAAGAAATTCATCCAATGATTGAGATCAATATGAAATCCATCCAATGATCAATATTTTATACTCTGAATGTTAAAAATGATTAAAATTTAATTAAATGTGAATTGATCAAAAAAATATTAAAATAATGAATAAGAGTTATTAATTATATAAATTTTAAAAAAAATTAAAAATGGATACTAAAAATGAAAACGAATACATATATTAATTATGAAAATTACAACAGTATTAAAAACATTAAATTTGAATCAATAAATATGTATAAATAAATATTAAAATAGATATGTGATCATGATAAGGTTAGATAATGTTAAAATACATATGATATTTGAAATCAAAATGAAATCCAACAGATAGATGGGATCGCAGTAAAATCATGATAAGGTTGGCCTAAAGATAAAATCTATCTAACAGTTCATTTAAAAATAAAATCCATCCAATGGTTGAGATGTGGAAGAAATTCATCCAATGATTGAGAACAATATGGAATCCATCCATGACCTATATTTTATACTCTAAATATTAAAAATGAGTGAAATTTAATTAAAAAATGAATTGATCAAAAAAATATTAAAATAATGAATAAAATTTATTAATTAAATAAATTTATAAAAAATTAAAAATGGATACTTGAAATTAAAATGAATACATAGATTAATTATAAAAATTTCAATAGTATTAAAAACAATAAATTTGAATCAATAAATATGTATAAATAAATATTAACATTGATATGCGATCATGATAAGGCTAGATAAAGTTAAAACTCATATGAAGGTTGCGATCAAAATGAAATCTAATGGATGGTTGTGAACATAGTAAAATCATGATAAGGTTGGCATAAAGATAAAATCAATCTGATGGTTCATTTCAAAATGAAATCTATCCAACGGTTGGGATGGATGTGCAATCATAATAAGGTTGGATGAGAAATAAATCCATCCAATGATTGAGAGTAATATAAAATCTATATAATGGTCTATTTTTTATACTCTGAATGTTAAAAATGAGTGAAATTTAATTAAAATATTAATATATCAAAAAAATATTAGCTGAATGAATTAGAGTTATTAATTATATAAATTTTAAAAAATTAAAAATGAATATTTAAAATGAAAATTAATACATATATTAATTATTAAAACTAAAACTATATTAAAAAAATAAATATTAATCAATAAATATACATAAATAAATATTAAAAAAGGATATACTGTCATGATAAGGTTAGATAATGTTAAAACCCATCAGATTATTGTCATCAAAATGAAATCCAATGGAAGGTTGTGATCATAGTGAAATCATGATATGGTTGAAATAAAGATAAAATCCATCTGAGAATTCATATCAAAATGAAATCCATCTAACGGTTGTGATGGAGGTGAATTCATGATAAGGTTGGATGAGGGAGAAATCCATCCAATGTTTGAGATCAATATGAAATCCATCCAATGGCCTATTTTGTATACTATAGATATGTATTATCCATCATTCTCCCGATAAATAACTATTAGTTTCATTCAACCCAAATGCTCATTCCCTTAATTTCACAAATACCTTCCTATAAGTATTTTTTTTAGAAAGATATGGTTTCTCAGTCTTCTTGTTACTCCGTTGGTGAAGATATACTCTAATCAAATGTGTACATGGATACTTCCCAAGAACCTATTACTAGTGTTTACTAGTCATCTGATTGTTTTTGGTCTCGTAATGAAAACGCATACAATGAAGGTAAGAACAAGGGTTGGTATCTTCAAAGTAAAAGATTATTGCAGTGTCGAATACAAGATATCAAGAAGGCTGTGAAGAAATTAAATGGATGCATCAAACAAGTTGAAAATATAAATCATAGTGGTGCATTGGAACAAGATATTGTGAGTAATTTATTATTTTTCACTTTTATGATTATATATTCAAATACATAGCATTAACATTGTGAATTTTTTCCAGTTAGATCAAGAAAAAATATTACTCATTCAAGATCCCTTTAGAAAGAAATAATTTAGGTTTGATCATGTATGGAGCATAGTCAAAAAATTTGAAAAATTAAAAGATGGTGAAAGTACTTCAAGATAAGTATCTTGAAAACATAACAATGTATCATCAGAGTTAGAAAATCCAACTCCTGAGTCTTATCCACCCAAATCTCAAGGCTTGTCATCATTTTTGTTGAACATGGCCGATGATGATGTTGGTGGATCTTATTCTACACAAACCATTAGAGTGAAGAAGGATAAATTAAAAAGGAAAATGATAAAAATACCAAGCTTCCATTGAAATATTGAAAGAAGAAAATCAGTGCCTTTTAGAGATATTGGAGAAGTCATGGAAACAACAAATGTAAATTAAAAAAATGAGAACGGATTTCAAAAAGTTTAAAGTGGAAAATAAAATTTTGTCATAAGATATTAATAAAATTAGTGATCCAAATGTTCATGCTTTTATTAATGTTAAAAAAGCATCGGTTATACATAAGAGAGGAGGACAATTTCACCAACCATCAAAGTCGCCTTTTCAATCACCTTCAACATCAAGTTTTTTTAATATTTTTACAACATCGATGGAAGTGATGTTAATTTACCAGATTATTAGATTGTGATTTTTATACCTTTTCTTTATTTTTTTTAGGGAATATGAGTATTGATGTTGTAATGTTGAATTTGTGTTATCTATTATGTTCGGTGTGTTACATTTTGATTATTAAAAATTATTATTTTGTTTTGTTTAATCTTGTATTTATTCATGTAAACATGCATGTCTATACTTCGTCCTATTTTTTAAAGAATTTAATTCTTATAAACACACACACACACACACACACACACACATATATATATATATATATATTAATAGGTTCTATTTTAATTTATATTTTTTTAGACCAATAGCATAATGTATTTCAATTTTGAGTTTATTTAATTACTATATATTATTAATTTAAACAGACCTAAATGAAATATATATTTTATTATATTATATATGAATTTTTCACTAATTATATGATTATTATTATATAAATTTCATTATGTATATATATAAATAAACAATTAAATAGAATAATTACGAATAAATAATTTATTTATTTGATTAAAAATTGTAAAAAAAAGTTGAATAATAATAATATTTTCATACATTAAAAAGAACATTAATAATATTGTTAAAAAAAGTTAATAATTGAATAATAAAATATAAAAATTAATTTAATATAATGATTAAAATATGTAGTATACAAATAATTTCATGTGTGTGATTTGATTAATTACGTGAAATTTTCTAAAAAAATAGTTAAATAATATTTATTTATTTATTTATCTATTAAAAAATAAAGTTTAATACTATAATAAAATTAACTACATAAGTAATTAATGATTAAATAAAATTAAACATGTACTCATTATTTAATAATATAAAATAAAATTTTCTACTATTTAAAATGATATTCGATTAAAAAAGCAAAAAATTACAATGGATAGTCGATTATAATTGGTTTTCTAAATCAGCATATCACTATCATAGATGCTTGTTTAATGCATTATAGACTACGATATGAGCATTTTTATCCATGATTCTTCTATTGTGACTGAGTAAGTACTGAAATCAAACATTTTCATCCATTGTTAACTCAACAATTGGAGCTAGTACTTCTATTACATTTATAATTAGAGCATTAAAATCACATTTGTTTACCCTTACATAGTTTTAGTTTACCCTTAAATTTGTTTAAACCTTACTCAAATTTAGTTTACCATAAATTAACTTTAGTTTTCCCTTAATTAATTTTATTTTACCCTTACTTAGCTTTAGTTTTACCTTTATCTAACTTTATTTTACCCTTACTTAACTTTGTTTCACCCTTACTTAACTTTATTATACCCTTACTTAACATTAGTTTACCATTGACATTGTTTTAATATTACTTAAATTTTTTTACTTTTACTTACCTTTATTTTATCCTTACTTAACTTAATTTACTCTTACAAAGCTTTAGTTTACCATTACCTACCTTGGTTTTACTCTTACTTAAATCTGTTTTATCCTTACTTAAATTTAGTTAACCCTTACTTAGCTTTAGTTTTCCATTAATTAGATTTAATTTATCCATACTTAACTTTATTTTACCCTTAATTAACTTTATTTTATCTTTACTTTGAGTTGGTTTACCCTTACCTTTAGTTTACTATAAGGCCCCAGCCTTAAACCTTACTTAATCTTGTGTTATTACAAGATTACACATTGAGGATCTTTTCAGGTTTAGAGTTTTAGAGAATTAGATCATAAAACTTGCATTACATTCCACATATAAACAAAGTGGTTACATAAAGATATTATTCTTCATTCCCATCAATGGAAACACATTTAAAATTAAACATGGATTATTTCTTGACACATCCTTGACTCTATCATCTTATCATGTACCTTTCCCTTGACCTGTGAAAAACATTTCAAAAACTTGGGATGAGCATAAAAACTCAGTATGGGTTATAAAAAAAACATGGAAAGGAAACATGAGTTCATATATACATAAGAATGAAATCATACTTTACCCATAAAACATAGGCACTTTAACATACCTCATAAAATCATGAATAAATCATAGAAATCATAATACGTAAAGGTAACTTGAGGCATTCATAACATTCTTACGTAGGGAGTAACCCTCTTGGTTACGTTTGGAATACCCATCACAGTATATTCCCTAAAAATATCTTCGGAGAAACCTTAACGTTTCACTCCTTCGCGTTACCCAATGCATTGGAGAGCTATAACGGGCTCACCCGCCCTTAGTTTATCACGGAACCACCCGTCTTCATAATAATGCCCAAGAACCATAACATAATCATATCACATAAAACGTGCATAAAGGAAACATAAAATTTCCACATTCCAATCACGATATATCAATACAACACATTGATATAAAAACATTATGAAAACCATTTTCAATACCAAAAATAATAGAAAAGTAAAACATGGTATTTATTTTTCATTTAAAAAGAAGGTATGGCTTGTAGAGGAAGCCGAAACTCAAATAACGGTCACGACGGCGGAGAAGTCATTGTCGCCGCATACGTACGACAAAAACATTCCCTTTTGTCGCTTAGTAAATGCTTCGTATAAAAAAGATTCCTTTTGAATAAACGTAAAAGTCAAAGGGGTTTATACACCGTATAAAAGAAAGTTGTGTATAAAATAAAATATGCCTCAATGAAAGGAGATTGAGACGAAGTCCCATACCTCGTATCCGACTTGACCCGACCGTTCTTTAAACTCCTGAATAATAAACTTGAGTTAATCTCTACTTGCTTATGAATCTTTTTCAAGTTCATTATTCCTTTTATACCATGTTATGAACATCATGTAATCATTTAAGTTAATAATGTTCATTTTGTCGGTATTTGGTTCTTAAGTCAAAAATAGACTTCTTATACTTACATATTGTTAATTTGGTCAAAGGTTCATTATACCAGAATGATATTCATGATGTAGATATCATATATGTCATATATATCCAGTATCTGCATTCATTTATAATATTACATCACATTTAGAGGTAAGAAATGAAATGCACCGTTCATGGAGACGGTAAGCCGTACGTACGCATGAACGCTACTTCCATTTCTATTTCATATTTTCTGGAATGGAATCATAATGATATAAGAGTATATTATAATTCCAGTATAATAACATATATAATATCATTAACTTTATCCTTTACACATCCCACATATGGTATTAACGAATCAAATCACTTTCAGGGGCGGTAGTCCGCACTTCCTAAAATGAAGATATCGTGTTTTACCCATAATGGAAACCATAAAGGTATGCCCAAAATGAAAAAACAGAAGCTTAAGGAAAACATAAACATATTATATATCATATATAAAAATAGTGACATCATAATGGCCACCTTTGAAGGTGTTAAATGAGTGTTGAACAATCATCGTTTCGGGAGGCAGAATTTCGCCATCCACGGAAACCGTATGTTCTTTAACCATTTGATGTAGTTGTGTGGAAGTGTAGCTCAAATAAATCTTATAACAACATCCTAGTATATTGAAGATACTTGTGTTGTTACAAAAGAAGTAAATAAAAAGAGTTTAGGGGGTTGGAGAAGAAAAATAAAACAAATGAACATGAGAGAATGAATTACCTTTAAAAAGTGTAACTCCTTTTGAGTTGAGCCTAAAGGCTTCCTTTGAAAGGATTCTGCCCAAAGGGAATCCTCTAGGATGAGGAGAGGGATGTGGAGAGAGCAAATGGGCAGGGGTTGGCCGAGCCAATGGCTTGAAGAGTGTGTGAAATGAGGTAGAGGTGGGGGCCTTTTATAAGAGGAGAGGAGGGGCACTTTTGGAAAGTAAAGAAACATTACTTTATTTGAAAATGTGTTTCGGTTTTAAAAGGTCCCACATTGATAGAATTCGTGGATAAGGTTATAAGGCATCGAAATCCACTCATCCAATTGGTTTTGGCCATGTGTAGTTCATAGATTTTATATTATCTTTCCATTTTATTTAAATCGTCAAATAATGATGTCATCGCTGCATCATTATTATGTCATAAATAATTTAATTTATTTAATGTCTAAAAATTATAAAACAAATACTATGATGTAGTAAATCTTTTTATCTTTCCAATGACTATTTATAATCAAAATTTGGACATGTATAACCCCACTTAAAAATTGTTTTCGCAAAACATATCATGTTTGTGTCATTTTCACTTTAACATTAAATAAAAAGTAATTTATGTCATTTCCCAACAAAAGTGGATCCATGGGGTCCCCAAGTTGACCCATGGCTTTTCTTTGTCGGCCATGACACAACCAATAAGGTTGGGACATGTGTCTAGGTCATTTCATATTATTAAATCATTATTTATACCTTAAACTACACTAATTACCACTAATCGCGATTAAGAACTTAATAAGTTACTATTCACCAAAAAATTATTTTAATCTCATTGAACCACATTTTACTTCTTAATGATAACCATGTATGTCGGATTTTCAAAATTCAATACACATTAGTGGTAAACTTTCATTTAACTGAAAAATCAGTTTGCTTGATTACCACTTAGTGGTTTCACTATTCATCAAAAATTGAAGTTTTTCAGAAAATTACCAAAAATTCACCCTAAGCTATATTTGATACTCCGAATTCAAAAATGAAGTCTATTTTACAAAATTCAAATCATATAAGTCACATTAATTAATTCAATAATTAATTCCCGCTGCCAGAGCAAATAGCGTGTTTTTACAAAACAATAAGTATCAAAAGATTGACACCAGTTTAAGTCTAATTTCAAAGTGAAATTGATTCCAATGACCACCATTGGATAAAATTGTAAAAATATATTCTAATTTTACTTCAAAACCAATTCAAAACATAATCTAATCATATAAATAAATTAGATTAAAAAGCAGTTTTGATGTAAAATGCAGTATTTTTCACTATTCATTAAAAAATGAACATTGTCAGAAAAATACCAAAAATTCACACAAGGTAAATTTTGATGTCCCAATCATAAAGGATAAGTTTATTTTGACAAACATAGTTTATAAAATTGTCAAAATATAGATTCAAAAATGGTTTTCCATCAAAAGGCACTAAAACAATCTTTTAAGAATATTAGTGTATTCCATGCATAAGATTGTATTTATTTTCATTTTAAGCCTCTAAAACACTATCTTTATCATTAATAGACATAGATAAAAATATCTATTATTCATTACTTACTTGGGATGTTACATTTACCCTTACTTAACTTTAGTTTACTCATACTTAGCTTTTGTTTACCCTTACTTAACTTTGTTTTCTTTTGCTTAATTTTGTTTTTCCCTTTCTTAACTTTGTTTCACCTCTAATTAACTTTGTTTAATCTTACTTAACTTTAGTTCACCCTTAATTATATTTAGTTTACCCTTATTTTTATTTAGTTTACCCTTATTTAACTTTGTTTTACATTTACTTAACTTTTTTTTACTCTTACTTAATTTTGTTTTACCCTTACTTAACTTTCGTTTTACCCTTAACTTTTATTGACCATTACTTAAATTTAGTTTATCCTTACTTAAAATTTTTTTATCCTTACCTAACATTATTAATAAATAAATAATATCAAATCAAATAGAATAAAATTTCATTCTATTTAAAACGATATTCAATTAAAAATATAGATTATTAAATTGTTATTTTTATACTTTTTCTTTATTTTTGTATGGTAGTTGAGTAATGTTGTTGTAATGTTGAATTATTGTTATTTATTGTGTTCGGTGTGTTAGGTTCTGATTATTGCATATCATTATGTTATTTTATTTAATCTTGTATTTGTTCGTATAAACATGCATGTTTGTATTTAGTCTTATTTTTTAAAAAAATATTTCACATTAATACATACACAAATACATACATACATATATATATATATATATATTAATTGGTTGAGTTTTAATTTATACTTTTTTTAAACCAATAGCATAATGTATTTCAATTTTTATTTTATTTAATTAATATTTATTATTAATTTAAACTAACATAAATACAATATATATTTTGTTATATTGTATATATATTTTGTAGGAATTATATGATTATTATTATATAATTTCATTGTGTATATATATATAAATAAATAATTAAATAGAATAATTATGAATAAATAATTTATTTATTTGATTAAAAATTGCAAAAAAATGATGAATAATAATAATATTTTTTATATATTAAAAATAGAGTTAATAATATTATTGAAAAAAAACTTAATAATTGAATAATAAAATATAATTATTAATTAAATATAATTATTAAAATATGTAAAAATAAGTACAAATCATTTATTATAATGATAAAATGAGTAAAAATTAAAAAAAAATCAAAACAAAGAGGATAGCCCATGAGTCTGCACTAGAAAAACTTTCCCCATTTGGTTGGAGATTGTGTAACTTAGTTTTGCTGCAGCAAAACCAAAACCAATTAAGCACCCATTTTGCATTGAACTTCAACATTGAACCTAAAAATAAATTAAATTGAAAAATAAAACTTCAAACCAACAAGCTTCAATAGTTTGGACCAATTGGTTCCATCGTCATAAAAGCTCTACATTGTGGTTTTTCTTCAAAATTGGATTGGACATTTAACCCTTGTCAACAGCGGCCTTAGGTTATCTTCATCAACATCAACGATGTCAGATCCCCCTTTAAATGGCATCGGTCATAACTCCTAAATCAAAAGATCTGGCTTCAACCTCGATGGAATCTCATCGAATTCATGTAGAAGCTTCCCTCAGAAGCTTCAGATGAACTCCCGACATTCAATTCATCTACATTATGGTCGATGAGTTCTTCATTACACCGGCGCGGCTTCTGTTTTCATTCATGCAGAAGCTTATCGAATAAGCTTCTCAAATTTATTCAGCCACAGTTCTTCTTAAAATCCAGGCTCAGCATTTGTGCAATGTCAGAAGAATCTGACTACATCACTACTGCTGCAACCAAAAATAATTATAAAATTGATGGATAAATAATTCATCAAAATTAAAGTAAAATAAGATTTTATTATTTAAAAAATTACAAACCCATAAAAATAATTAAAATAAAAATATATTAATTTATTTATTAAAAAGAATAAAAGATTAAAAATTAAAAATAACTTGCTTAAAATAATTAATTGATTAATTAAATTATAAAATAAAAAATTGATAAAAATTCTAAAAGAATCTAATTATAATTTATTATTATTGATAATTAATTTATTTGATGTGATAATAATAAAAAGTAAACATCAATTTACAAATTAATAAAATAATACTAAAAAATGGGGAAAGAATTTAAATACACAAAACTCAAAATAAACAAAAACACTAAATAAAAAAAATATTTTAAAATAAACTTTAGAATTAAATGAAATAAACTAAAACTATATAGAAATTATAATTCAAACATAACAACACTCATTTATACAAGAAATTAATAAATCTAAAATTTAAACAACCAATTGACACAACACTATAATTAACCAAAAATCACTCAATAAACTAAAAATTAACTGGAAAACTAAAATTAACTTATTTAAAATATATTTAAACAAAAGTTTTATTATTTTAAAAAATATTTATCAACAAATGTAAATTAATCAATAAAAAATTATTTTAAAAATTAAAACATAATTAAATTAAAAAAATTATGTGACAAAATAGTATCAAAATATAGTCACATCAAATTCTATCACACTAAACACTACTAGAAATTTAAGCTTTGGAGCCCCTTAGGACGGGCGACCATCATAGGCGGTCACAAGCCTTTAAAAAATTATCACACCTATCCCCCCCACACACACACACACTTCCCTTATGCACTACCTCCCTCATTAAATCCTACCTTTTTCGCCCATCCTCTCCCTCATCGTACCTACCTCCAGCTCCGGATCCGGCTCCCTCTCCATCCCTGAACCCCTCCCCACCTCTTCCTCCACCTCCCTCACCCTCGACTCTCTTGTTGAGATGGTATGTGAGTATGATATACTCTATAATACCAAATGTAGGATCAAAATAATAGAGATACTGTATGAAGTATCTAATGATGCTCAAAATACAAGAGGGGGTGAATTGTACACTTTTAAAAATTCCTTTGGAACTTTTAAAGATGGTTATGTTTAACAAGGTTAAACAAGATAATTCACAAAACCTCTAGTTCTACACACTTGCCTGATTCCGGAAATATGATTTCGAGAATGTGAATCCGGAAAGATGGTTCTAGAAAATGAAACTTAATGAAAGTTTACAACAATAAAGATTCTACCTTAAAGCATATAGAATCTAACTAAAATAGAGTACAAGTATAAGGAAGTATAAGATATTTATACTTTCCTCAAAAATAAAAATGCAGTGGAAATACTTGTAACAAAACAAGTAACAGTAGTAAGTCTTTTAACCCAAAGAGAAGGGTATCCAACAACCTTGGATAAAGGTCCCCTGATTTATACTTTCAATAAAATTTGTCTTACCCACACTAGGGTAATCCCTCGATACGAAGATCAGAGTCTGTCTTGCTATCCCCGCAAGCCCTCAACTTCAAGGTAGTCAGCACCTCTATCTTCCTATCCCCAGAATCCCTCGATTGTACACAACAACAATCAGAGTCGCACAAAGAAAATCTGAATAATTAGTTTAGTATGCACAAAGCAATGAAATTATCTCTCTAGAAATCACTTCAACAGCATATAATCTCTAGAGTCATCAAACAGTGTTGAGATCTTTCAAATGCGCTCCTATTTATAGGCACGGCTTCAACGGTAGGCTCCCTCCTCCAACGGTCATACACTACTGGAAATCCAGCCTTTCCCAAAGGTTCCAAACCGTTGGTATAAGTTATACCAACGGTTCAGCAAACCGTGGGGAAGTAAGCCGTTGGGAAAGTCTTTTCCCAACGGTTTACACAGAACCGTTGGGATATCTGAGAAAAAATCAGCCTTTCCCAACGGTTTGGCCCGTTGGGAAATCAGCTTAAATTTTCTTTCCCAACGGTTTACAACCCGTTGGGAAAGGTTTTTACCAATGGTTCATAGAACCGTTGGTAAAAACAACTATTATATGGGTATTCCCAATGGTTTTAAACCTTTGGGATAGGCTGTTTTTACCAACGGTTCCTTGAACCGTTGGTAAAAACAGCTCAATAGAGCCTATACCAACAGTTTTCAAACCGTTGGCATAGGCTTTGCTGTGCAAATTGCACAGCAGCCTGCAATTTGCACAGTAGGTCTCGTTTTTGGCCATTCACCCTCGGTTTAAATTCAATTTTCAATCCAATTATGCCATCGTTTTCAATTCATTTTTCAATCCAATTATTGTACCTGTAACACATATAATGCATACATAACAAACCAACACATACAAATAATGAAAACCAACCAACCAACACATATAATTCATCCTGAAAATATACTCATCCATAATTAAATTAGAATTCATAACATAATTATAAACATACATAATTCATTTAGAATTCATTTTAAAATTTAGATGACAATCATATGTGGAATCCGGAATTCAATTCATAATTTGATTGGTTTTTCATATACCATATGTTTTTAATAGAAATGATATCCATTTTAAACAAAATACGTACATCTGGAATGATACCGGTCACACCGTGCCTCAGATTGAGGCGAGGTTAACTCGTACACGTCACAGATGAATCATTGATCGTTGTCCTAAAGTATCAACATATTCCGAAATCGTTTGGTCGGTTTTGCGTATGTCAGTTGTTGTTTTCACTTAAAATGAAGTGTTTTTTAAATAAAAGAGAGACACTTTGAATGGTGTCGGCCACACCGAGTCTCGTATTGAGGCGGGGTTAACTCGTACACATCACAAATGACCCATGGATTTTTGTGCTAAAATATAAACACAATCAGAATGTGTTTGGTTGGTTTTCCGTATGAATTTAAAATGTAGTCCATTTTAAAGAAAAGAGATACACTTAGAGTGGTCTCGGCCAAACCGCGACTCGGATTGAGGCATGGTTGACTCGTACACGTAACATATGACCCATGAATCGTTGTCCTAAATTTTCAACAGATTCCGAATGCGTTTGGTCAGTTTTTCATATGTCAGTTGTTTATTTCACTTATAATCTTGTCCATTTTAAACAAAAGAGACACAGTCAGAGTGGTACCGGCCACACCACGTCTCGGATTTAGACGGGGTTGACTCTTACACGTCTCAAATGACCCATGGATCATTTTCCTAACGTATCGACACAATCCGAATACGTTTGGTCGGTTTTCTGTATGCCAGTTGATGTTTTTCACTTAAAATGACGTCCTTTTGAAACAAAAGACGGACACTATGAGTGGTTCCGACCACACCGCGTCTCCAATTGAGGCGGGGTTTATTCGTACACGTCACATATGACCCATGGATCGTTCTCCTAAAGTTTAAATGGAAACCGAATGTGTTTGGTCGGTTTTCCGTATGTACTTAAAATGTTGTCCATTTTAAACAAAAGAGTGACACTTAGACTAATCCTGACCACACCACGACTCAGATTCATCCCGGGTTGGCTCGTACATGTCACATATGACCCATGGATCATTGTGATAAATTATCAAAAGATTACGAATGCGTTTGGTCAGTTTTGCGTATGTCAGTTGTTCTTTTCATTTATAATCATGTCCATTTTAAACAAAAGAGACACAGTTAGAGCGGTGTCGGCCACACCGCGTCTTGGATTAAGATGGGGTTGACTTGTACACGTCACATATGACTCATGGATCGTTGTACTAAAGTATCGATAGAATCTGAATGTGTTTGGTCATTCTTTCGTATGTCAGTTGATGCCTTTCACTTAAAATGACGTCCTTTTAAAACAAAAGACGGACACTTTGAGTGGTTTCAGCCGCACCGCATGTCGGATTGAAGCGGGGATGATTCGTACACGTCACATATGACCCATGGATCGTTCTCCTAAAGTTTCAACGGAAACCGAATCCGTTTGGTCGTTTTTCCGTATGTACTTAAAATGGTGTCCATTTTAAAAAAAAAAGAGAGTCACTTAGACTTATCCTGGCCACACCGCGACTTAGATTCATCCCGGGTTGGCTCGTACACATCACATATGACCCATGGATTGTTGGGATAAATTATCAACATATTCAGAATGTGTTTGGTCAGTTTTCCGTACGTCAGTTGATGCTTTTCACCTAAAGTGACGTCCTTTTGAAACAAAAGACGGACACTTTGAGTGGTGCCGGCCACACCACGTCTCCGGATTGAGCTGAAACCACCGTGCAACATTCTAATTATTATTCGTGACGTGTACGCGCAGACGGAACGTCAATCGGACGTGCGGTTTGCGCGGTACGACTCAATATTCGTGTTTTAAGTGATGCGCGTGCTTCGTAAACGCGCGTGAGGGGGGTCCAAATGGGCGGAACGAAGTCTGAATGGCCTGAAATCAGACGAAAAATACGGGAGAGTGATTTATGAAGTGGTCGAGCAGACGGCATGTCAATCGGACGTGCCGTGTGCCCGCGGTGACCGACAACGGAGTTCTGGTGTCAGAAACGGCCAAAACGGGCGTCCAATGGTCAAATTCATAGCGGACGACCTCAGATTGAGCTGAAACCACCATGCAACATTCTAATTATTATTCGTGACGTGTACGCGCAGACTAAACGTCAATCGGACGTGCGGTTTGCGCGGTACGACTCAATATTCGTATTTTAAGTGATGCACGCGCTTCGTAAACGCGCGTGAGGGGGGTCCAAACGGGCCGAATGAAGTCGGAATGGCCTGAAATCAGACGAAAAATACGGGTGAGTGATTTCTGAAGTGGTCGAGAAGACGGCACGTCAATCGGACATGCCGTGTGCCCGCGGTGACCGACAACGCAGTCCTGGTGTCGTAAACGGCCAAAACGGGTGTCCAACTGTCAAATTCATAGCGGACGACCTCAGATTGAGCTGAAACCACCGTTCAACATTCTAATTATTATTCGTGACGTGTACGCATAGACGTCATGTCAATCGGACATGAGGTTTGTGCAGTAAGGCTCAATATTCGTATTTTAAGTGATGCACGCGCTTCGTAAACGCGCGTGAGGGGGGTCCAAGGGGGAGGGGGGGTTGTCCAGGGTCCAAGAATGAGGGGGGTTGTTCAGGGAGTTCACAAACACACAACCACTAAAAGACAACAACATCCATAAAAACAGACAATATATAAAAATAACTCAACTCCAATACTATACTACGAGTCTAGATAAAACCAACAACTAGAATAGATTAAACATCAAATCTCAAGTCAAAAATGTAACGGA
Organism: Viscum album; assembly: GCA_963277665.1. NCBI lineage: Eukaryota > Viridiplantae > Streptophyta > Magnoliopsida > Santalales > Viscaceae > Viscum > Viscum album. The sequence continues at coordinate 1,204,510,217 of OY728159.1, read as the reverse complement.
TCAATATGTCCCACATCAGCATCACCATCACCATCATCATCATCATCATCGCCCTCGTCATCGTCCTCCTCATCGTCCTCACCCTCCACAGCACCTTCCTCCTCGCCTTCGCCCTCCTCCTCGCCCTCCTCATCTCCCTCCTCTTTCGCATCAGACTGCTCGCCATCATCATCTTCAAGCTGGACATCGGCCTGAACACCACTGGAACTTCCACTTGGTGCACCATATATAGAATGTATCGATGACATGTATTCATCAATCGCTGGGCTGGCCTCTGCTAGAAGTGTTGGACGTAGAACTTCAATAAATTTCATAAATGCACTGTTTGCCCTAGCAGACTGTTCTGCCGTCTCTGTGGCCCTTTTCTCAGCCTGTTCTACCTGTGCCCTAACTTGCTGCAGCTCGGTGGCACTACAACTCGTACCTGAGGCAGGCCAATACCTCATCGGGGCTATCCTAGGTCGGCAGCGTACTCTTCCAGAATGATCCTCTCCCAACACCTGATGTAAGTGATCAGATGGCCCAAAATTGTCTGCTTCTTGGGCATCGAGGGCCTCTAAAGCATCCTGTTAAAAATATAAATATATTATTAAGTTACGAAATAGATATTAAAATATAAAATCAACAGATTAAAACTTACAATCTGCTGCTGAGTCTCTTCGTTGATAGCACTTCCATCCTTTTTTCATCTACTCGAGCAAAACAGTTTTGCTCGAGGCACACGTCCTTCAATATTTTGTACTTGCCTCTACAATGAAATTAAAAACAAAAGTTATATAAAGACTTCAGAAAATAATTAAATAATTGAGGAAACAAAAGAAAATGTAAGTCGTAAAGAAAACTTATAAACAATTGTCATACCTGCTGACTCTCATGATCCGGCATCGTCGTGCGTCCTAGTGTATGGAGGTATTTTTTTGCATCAATGTTTTTTTTATTTTTTACAGATGATTCCTAAATAAAATTCGATAATGAAAAGGATAATATTAATGCAAAACTTGAAAGTTATTATTTAAATACCTTAAATGTAATTCATACCTTAAACTGGGTACTCGTCCAATGAGTAATCATCTGACGATACTGCTCTATAGGACAATCATCCACGACTGGTACCGCCTCTAACTCAGTGCCAACTCTAGCACTCCAGCCAATATACAGCTCATGCTTGTAGGCTCTCCAAAGCTCGCCTAAATCCTTTAGACGTTCCAGTCGTGCACCCTCACCATCACGAAAATTAAATCGAAGCTGAAATGAAAATATTAATTTATATAAATACAAAAAAAATTCATGGCATTAAATACAACAGATTTTTTTACCCATATCTCTCCCCAAGCTCTATCTTTGACCTCATGTGGAAAATGTCTCCACGACAGCGGGCTGACGGGAATGATGTCGGAGTATTTGGCAAGCGTCGCCATAAAACTCCGACATTGCTGCCCTGTTTTCTCAACCATCTGATTGTCTTCATTATATTCCATCATAACCTGTGTGCGACAGTTCCACACCGAACGCATGCGTGTACGGCCCCGCCCCCGCCTCATGTCAGTAGATGTATCTGTCATGAAAGAAAAACAAATATTTTATCAAAACATGTTATAATGAAAATAAATATTGCTATAAAAATTTGTTAGGGTTTTATAAATATACCTGCGCTAGTCTGATCAATGGGTGGCGCCGGATCCACAGAACCTGATGGAACACCCTCTGGTGGAACAGGAGTCGAAGACGATGGAATATAAAAGCTCGGAGAGACAGAAGTAGAAGGAAAAGAAGATGGAACAGTTGTATGACCTGATGCTGACTGGGGAGTGGGAATCATCATGGGATGTGAAAATTATGGGGCAGAAGATGCAGAAGGTAGCGAAAACATGGGAGGTCTAAATATCCCATGTGTCCCTAACGACACACCGAGATCAGAATGTGGGAAGGCTGAAATGTCAGTGGGAGGGGCAGGGTCTAGTCGGGCACGCGCATCTCTACGTCCACCTCTGGTACGAACCCTCCTCGTACCACCGGCCTGAGTACTAGGACCAGTACTAGGCTCCTCGTCGAATAACTGTCGACGTAATGGTGGATCCTACAAAAAAATTTACAAAAAAAATTAATCACATGACATTATATATTCTGTAAATATATATATATATTTGAAATAAAGTACTCACTGTAGGCACTAATGGTGGAATGCCCATCTCCTCCATCCGACGATAGTTCTCCGCCATTTTTTTTCTTCGTCTCTCTTCAATTGGCTTCATTTCCTGCATTGGAAAACAAATATGTAATTAATTAGAAAAAGAAAATTAATGTGTAAACCAAAAAACTAAATATATGAGGGAATGAGGGGATTCATTGGTAATTTAGCTATCAATTGTTTTAGAAGAGCTTGAATAAATTTAATAAAACATACAAGTTGTAATGTTCACCAAGTTAGAAATATTGTTTGATTTGGTTTGAATACAGTTCAATTCCAAATTAGAAAATGAAATTCAAATAAAACAGCAACCAATAAACATTGAAAATTCACATAACGGTCAAGTCAACTAAAACATATTTGTGATCAATACTAAATAAATATGAATATTACCAACCTTAACAACCCAACTCGAGGTAAACCAAAAGAATTGAGAACATGGATGAATGATTCTATATATTTCCAACCACAACTTCAGGTTCACAATCAACTCTGAAAATTGAGCTATTGGAGTCATCAAAAGAAATAAATGGATTGGTTCCAATGGAAATAGGGACAGTGTCAATTCCATCATCAGCATCATCAAAAATATGTCTTGGAATTACTTCAACTATGACACCAAATTCAGGTTGAAGTTGATCTTTGACATAAAAAACTTGTTTAGCCATTGATGCCAACACATATGGTTCTTTGGTTGCAAGAGTGCGGGTCATATTAATTACTCGAAATCCACAATCATCAATAAATGTGCCATGTCTCGTCATCGAATCAAACCAATGGCATTTCATCATTGTGACTCGTCCATGAGAGTAATAATCCAATATTATTATTTTCTCAATGACTCCATAATAACCCACATTTTCAAGTCGCGGTCTACTATCTGATGCACTGGCATAACAATCTGTTGTGGAAGTAACCATAATACCATCATGTTGTGTTCTCATGTTTTTGGCTCGTTCAGTGACAATAAATCTGTACCCATTGATAACAATTGATTTACAGCCACGAACCACGGTATTAGGACCAAAAGCCAAATCTCTTATTTCCTCAAAGATAGAGTCAGCAGACAAACTCAATACCTGCAATATAAATGACAGTTAAACTTAAGTAAATATTGAAATAATTAATTTAAACAGTAATATTTTTACCTTCAATTTTAACCAAGAAGAAAACTCTTTGCTATGCAAAGTCTCTCTCCTTCTCAAAGATAAATAATGATGATTCCTATTTATCATTGTTTTATGTTCCCTGTAGATAAAAAAATATGAATAGTTTAACAGATATATATGTAAGATATACATATTCAATTTTGTTACCTGATATAGTCATCGAACAAATCACAGTTGAACAAAACTGTGCGATGTGCCATCTCCCGCTCTTCATGGCTTAATGTCTTCAATGTATATGATCCAGGAATTCCTCCTGTTTGAGGAAGTGATGGAAAACTGGGTTCAATTTTCTCATATTGTTCTTCTTCATTTCTCATTGGTCTGTTCATTCTTGTAGTAAGATCAGACAAATACATTGAACAGAAATCCATACATTCTTGAGCTAAGTAACCGTTCACGATAGAACCTTCGGGATGATTCTTGTTTCTAACATAAGACTTTAATGTGAACATATTTCTTTCAGTTGGATACATCCAATGAAAAGAAACAGGTCCTCCGAGAAGTATTTCAGTTGGAATATGGACAGTCAGATGCAGCATGCATGTGAAAAATGATGGGGGAAATATTTTCTCCAACTCACACAAAATTAATGGGGAATCTATCAACATTTTTTGCAAGAAAGACTTGGACAACTTCTTAGCACAAATATCTCTAAACAAATGGCACAACCGAATAACACCCACCCTTACATTATTGGACAAAAGATGACGGATTGCTATTGGAAGCAACTCATGCAGTAGAACGTGATAATCATGAGTCTTCAAAGATTTTAGCTTCAACTCTCTTATGTTGACCCGTTTAGATATGTTGCTTGAATAGCCATCAGGAACTCTAATAGTCTCTAATACTTCCAAAAATTGTTTTTTTTCAGTAGGTGTCATCACATAAGAAGCACATGGAAGTTGCCATTTATTTTCACTGATACGCACAGGATGCAATTCTGGACTGATGCCCCAATCCACCAAGTCACGTCGAGATCGTAAATCATCTTTTGTCTTCCCCTTGACATTTAGAAGAACTGAAAGCAACATTTCACATATATTCTTTTCAATATGCATTACATCTAAGCAATGACGTAGCAAATTGGTTGACCAATAAGGCAAATCAAAAAAGATACTCCTCTTCCTCCAATTGTAACAGGTTTCTGTGGAAACATTCTTTCTCTTTCCAGATTTCATTTGACCCTTCCCGAACGAAAAACTGAAATCTTTCAATTCATTAAGCACATTAGTTCCAGACATACGCTGAGGTGGATCATCGGTCTCTATAGTATTATCAAATCTTCGACGATTCATTCTATATGGATGATCCTTTGGCAAAAATCGTCGATGTCCCGTAAAACTGAAACTACAACGATGTTTCAGTCTTCTAGATCGTGTATTCTTCATACAAACTGGACATGACAGTTTTCTCTCCGTGCTCCATCCAGACATCATTGCATAAGCCGGAAAATCATTGATCGTCCACATAAGCGCAGCATGCATCTGAAATATGTCTTTCGAACATGCATCGTATGTGCGCACACCCACATCCCAAATAAGTTTCAACTCTTTTATTAAAGGTTGCATGTATACATCAATATCAATGTCGGGATCAGAAGGACCAGATATGAGTATACTCATGAAAGTGAAAGATTTTTTCATACACAACCATGGGGGAAGATTATAAATGTGTATAAAAACTGGTCATGTGCTGTGCGAAGTAAGCATCTTCCCAAATGGATTAAAACCGTCGCATGAAAGACCCAGCCTCACATTACGCACGTCAGCTGCAAAATCAGGATGTCGAGCATCAAATCTCTGCCATGCAAATCCATCTGCAGGATGAACCAACTCATCATTAGTCTTCTTTCTCTCGGTATCATTCCATCTCATTTTTATTGATATGTCATCAGACATAAAAAGATTCTGGAGTCTGGGGATCAATGGAAAGTGCCACATTACTTTCTGTGGAACGTGGGATGGTGTTCCATCAGATTTTGACTTCCAGCGGGATGTGCCACATTTTATACATTCATTTCGTTCAGCGGTTTCTTCCCAGAATAAACTGCAATCTTTCGGGCAAGCATGGATTTTGTTTCTGGAAAATCCAAGTTCTTCAACTAACTTCCATGCCATATAGTGGTTTGAGGGAATATCTGCATCATCTGGAAGTAAATCCTTCAAGAGGGTAAGAATGTAATCGATTGCTGTATTAGAAATCCCATACATAGTTTTTCCATGAAACAATCGGATTAAAAATTCCTGCTTTTTCATTTTATCGCATTGTCGATATACTGGAGTCGTGGCAGCATCATTCAATTTTTTCACCCTATCAATATCATCATTTTCGCTAGATGCATCATTTGTCCTCATATCGACGTCTTCTTGAGTCGAAATCCTTTCTTTTTCATGATGACGAATAAATGGAAACCGATCATCTAACAAATTCTCCATTCCAGTCCTTTCATTTCGATCATCACCAATTTGAGATTTCATTTTCTCCCCATTGTGATACCACACAAAGTAGTTTGCTTGAAAACCATTTTTGGTTATGTGGTAGCTGACTTCTTCATGACTCAACCAAGGTCTACCAACACAATTGGAACATGGGCAGTGTATGCGACCACTATCTAAAGCATTGTGAAATGCAAAATCTATAAAGATCTCCAAATTGTTTTGAAAATCGCTTGAGATACGATCGGTTTCATACATCCAACTTCTGTCCATTCTGTAAAAAAATTCATATAAGTCATTTTGTCATAAACAATTCAATAGGATTGAACTTTAATAGAAAATACATTTAAGTAAATGATAAAGGAAGAAAATAATCATGGTATCAACTAGACATGTGAAAAAAACATACTAATGTGTTATTGAAAAAAATGTAAAACCAACAAGAACTTAATGTGTTATCACATCAGAGCATGCCTCATCCCATAACCATATTAGTAGGGTACCCTCGTGGACAGCCCCGCCCACCCCCGTGGACAACCCACCCACCCCCGTGGACACCCCCTACCCCCTAGACAGCCCAACCACCCCCGTGGACAGCCCACCCACCCCCCTCGACACCCCTTCTCTCTATGGACAGCCCCCCACCCCCTTGGATAGCACGCCCACAACCCTGGACACCCCTACCCCCTGTGGTCAGTGTTGTACCCCTCTCTCTTGGATTTTAGTGATCACAATCACTCTCATCGTGTTCTAACTTGTTTTCAAGTTTTTTTTATGATAGGAAAAAGGTTGCCAAAGAGTTGGCCCAAGAAGACTGGAAAAGGACTCTCTGAGTCCACCGGCCAACCGGTGGTCTCTGGCAGAAGCAATGCTCTCTGTCAGGTTCCACCGGTCAGCCGGTACCTGACCATCGGCCGGCCGGTGGAACCAGACAGTAGGCCTTGCCCACTGCCGGGTGCCACCGTCCAACCGGTGTCTGAATCACCAGCCCGCCGGTGGAACCCAGACAGAAAGCTCTGCCTTCTGTCTGGAGCACCGGTCAGCCGGTAAGCCCAGTCAAACTAGCCCTTGGGCTTTGACCAGACTTGCCCACTTGACCCCCAACGGCTCCGAAAGCCCTCCAACGGCCATATTGAAGTATTTGGGGATATTTATCCTATAAATAGACGAGGATGGATGCCGGGAACAAACCCCCGATACATTGGAATGATATTTTGATCCCTTGAAGCTCTAACGACAAATCTCTAAGGCTACTTGTGATCCATTTCCATCCTTGAAGCTTGGGCTGCCTCTACATCAACTACTCTCACACTCTTGGCGCTCAAGGCTTCCTCTAGTTTGTTATAATTTATTTATTTCAATTGTTTAGTTCTTCATTGGGTTTGTATTAAAACAAACCATCCTTTTCTTCCTCACTTTCATTTTGGGTTTCTTGCTACAACCTATGGACAGCCCCCCACCCCCTTGGATAGCCCGCCCACCCCCCTAGACACCCCTACCCCCCGTGGCCAGCCCACCCACCCCCCCTGGATAGCCCGCCCACCCCTCCTTGACAGCCCGGCCACCCCCGTGGACAGCCCGTCCACTCTTGTGGACAACCCGCCCACCCTCGTACCCCCCTGGAAACCCCGTACCCCCCTGGATAGCCCCTCCCACCCCCCCCCCCCCCAAACAGCCCACACCCCCTCCCCTGCAACCCCACCACCACCACCTAGACATACCACCCCCCCCTGGACACCCCACACACCCCTCCCCCACCAGGACACCCCACCCAGACCCCCAGGACAGCCCACACCCCCTAGACAGCACCACCCACCCCGTGGACAGCCTTTCCCACCCCCGTGGACACCCCCGCCCACCCCCGTGGACAACCCACCCACCCCCGTGGACACCTCCTACCCCCACAATCCATTATCCAAAACATATCAAATTGGTTTGAACACAATGCATAATTCCCACAATCCATTATCCAAAACATGTAAACGTCCCAACTCTGATTTACATGTTTTTAACACTCTCCTTCCAAACATAGAATACAAAAACATTAAAGAAGTCTTCACAAACACAAACAATATCCTATTTAGATATTAATTTCAATAATCAATTAAACCACCAACACCTGGAAAAATATATTCATTAAAACAACTACAACAATATGGTTGAGATCAAATTTTACCTATTCGTATGGGGTGTACCTCTTGGGATGGGGGGTGCTGGTGTTCGGATTCACAAGAGAACCTGAGCGAATAGAATAGGGCTCTGTCTGAATGGGGAGAGGAGATCTCGATCTGCAATTTGGGGGAAACCTTTGCCAACGGTTTATAAAAACCGTTGGCAAAGGCACACATTTCCCAACGGTTCACTGGAACCGTTGGGAAATGTGTGATTTCAGCACCCTTTCCCAACAGTTCCAGTGAATCGTTGGGAAAGGGTCCACCGAAATTCTCTTTGCCAACGGTTTTCTTAAACCATTGGCAAAGGCTCACTATACCAACGGTTTATTCAAACCGTTGGTATACTTCCATTGGGAAAAGACTAAATTCCAATAGTGATATTTTTCCTTGAATTTCGAAGGGAACTGTACACGTGTCACTCAAACAACAGTTAGTGAGTAACTGAATGCATGACATCATTTTATAACAAAACAAGTGTAAGAAAGAATATGGTTACATAACTAAAATCCAATATTCAGAATGTAAGGAATTATGAAATTTCAGAGTCTAACCAAAATTGAATTCAGAATCTATAATATAAGGATATTCATATTCTGTTTTCTAGGAATTTAGAACCTATACTCTATAGAATTTCTGAGCCTAAATTTCAAGGAAATTCAGAATCTGGATTCACAAGAATTCGAAACCAGAACATACAAAGTTTGGAGTCAGAGTTCATGAGAATTCGGAGTCAGAACTCATAAGATTTTTGAGTCTATATTCAGAGAACTTGGAGTCAGAACTCAGAAAAGTTTGTAACCAGAATTTGTAATCAGAATTCAGAGTTAGAACCCAGAAGAGTTCGTATCCATAATTCATAATCAGAATTCAGAGTCAGAACTCAGAAGAATTCATATCCAGAATTTGTAATCAGAATTCAGAGTCAGAACTTAGAAGAGTTCGTATCAAAAATTCTTAATCAGAATTCGGAGTCAGAACTCAGAAGAGTTCGTATCCAGAATTCGTAATTAGAATTCAGAGTCAGAACTCATAAGAGTTCGTATCCTGAATTCTGATAATTTGAATCCTAAAACAGAATACTTCATATCTAGGTAATTATAGGATTCTGAGGTTTTAATTTTAAACCGAATTTTACACTTAGGAAAATTATGATATGAGCAATGAAAACATGATAAGGATAAATTTCCTTGGGGAAGGAAATTTTTCCTTATAGAATTAAAACATAAGGTAAAAAGATATTTTCCTTGAGATAAGGTGTTTGTGATTTTCAAAACAAGAAGGAATGGTAAAGTCATAAGGACACCTTAATGACTCACCAATCTCCCTCAATTATGAAGGAATGGAAAATTCATAAGGAAAACCTTATTGAATCAACAATATCCCCCTTTTTGGAAAGCACAAACATCCTTACGAAAAAGAATATAAGTACTTAAAAAATATTTTACTAAACTTTTAAAATAAAAATTATCTCCCTTTATTCATGGACAATGGTGAATACGACTAAATCCCCCTTAGGCTTTGGAACACTAAGGATCGTATTCTAGATTTCCAGAATGATAATTTTCATTATCTTGAGTATGGAAATCTTCGTAATGAGAACTCCCCCTTAGATAAACTCTCCCTTACTTAGGGATATTTCTTCTTTACTTATAATTATTTTTCCTTCTCCCCCTTTGTGATTTTCAAAACGAGTTTGAGGGAATGAAAAAACAATATAGTGCCTGAAATATTAGTACAAACATCCAAACAAAAACAAGCAACCACAATTTCATTAAAATTGGAAGAAATTTATACATAGGAAAAAATACACCAAAAGATCAGATTGAGCTATTTTCCTTCCTTCTCCTTGGGTATCAACTTATTTACTATGGTTTTCAGCTTCTTTAGCTCTTTTTGATCTTCCTCTGCTTGCTTCTCTAAGGCTTTTATCCTATCATCCTGAGCCTTCAGAGTGTCTGCCTGAGCCTTCAACAAGTCCTCTTGTTTCACTATCTTTTATTCACTCTTGATCCGTAGATCCCTTTCTGTTTTCCAACTTTGGAAAACATAATTCAACTTCCCATTTAGATCTTTGACATCTTGAATCCGAGTATTATGCTCAAGAGTTATCTTTTTCTCAAATCTATTTGTGAGATCCCTGATTTTTCTATCTTGAGTATCAATAGTTTCATTAACATCACCTTGAAAGTAATCAATCTCTCTTAAATATTCAACTATATTCTTTGACCAGCTGACCATTTTCCTACAAGATTTTCCATGGGCTTCGTAGTTGATAAGGAAATTCTTGTGTTCGGACTCAATGTTTATGCACCTATCCATCACCATGGATACAGAATCTGATTTCTGATTCATGATATAATGGAGCATCTGGCATCTGGAGTCAATTGTTGGAAAGATCGTAATTGTGTCAACAAGCTTCTTCAGGGACTGAATGAAAAAATCAAGTCCTAGAGATGATGACTCTGAATATGACACTTTACTTGGTGATGGTTCTTCCTCTAGCTCAACCAGATTCCTCTTAGAAGATCCTATAGCTTCCTTCTTCCTTAGAATTTATTTGGTTTGGGTATCAACAATCACTTGTTTCCCCTTGTTGGTTCTTGGAATAGCTTCTTCATCTGGAGACTCATGCTCACTTTCAAACAACTGAACAAACTTATCTTCATCAATTTTTTCTTTCTCGGCTCCTGCCTCAATATCCTCAGGGTGAATGAAGTGATGATTATAAATTTCTTCCTCGGATAATTTTTTCACTTCCTCTTCAGCCTTATCATCCATTTCAGGAGTAAAAAGTTTCGAAGATCCGGCTTGAGAAGTTCGGATTGAAAATTTTTTGGAAGCACTTTACTTCTCATGAAAGTCTTCTAATTGATTTATCAGATCAGTTGTATTTTCAGTGCTTTCATCTTCTTGTACTTCTTCCCCAACTTCCTTTTCTTCGAAAACATTTTCAAGTACTTTTTTCGGAGTCATAAACTTCTTCCCCGGTGTCTTAGGAAATGGTTCAACTAAGAAGGATTTTGGTAATGAAATGTTCTCATATGCTACTTATGCATCTGTCAAAAGATATTGCACAATTTCAGCCTCAGACATTTTCTTCATAAGATTCTCCTATTTTTCTTTATTCTCAAGCACTTCAGCAGTTTTTTCTTTTAATTCTTTGGCCTCTACAGGGTCTAGGCCAAACTGTGGACCCCCTTATTTTTTGTTCTTCTTATCCTCCCTCCATTTGGAAACAACTTTATCTTGATAATATTTCTACTTCTTGGGCTTTGGAGGTGCGGTTTGATCTTCCTTAGCTTTAGGGGTTTCACCTTCAGCTTCTACTTCCTTCAATTTTCTTTTCTTTCCAACTTTCTTTGATGGTTCATCCTCTTCAGCATTTTTTGGAACAGCTTCTGCCTCTTCCACTGGAATATCATAAAACTCTCCTGAATCTTTAGAAAATACAACATTCATTCTTTTCAAAGTGTCATCACTTACTAACATCACTTTGAAATTCCTCAGCTTGGAACTACAAGGAATCTTGAATGATTCAAGACACCGAACTATCAACATGGAGAGTAGGGCAGGATACATGATTATATGTGCTCTCAAATTCTCATTCTTGATATTCGCTATCGTAATGAGAATATGCTTCATCAGATTGATTTTCCTTAGATTTACCAAAAAATCCAAGATATAAATATCACTTTTGTTAAGAGTGTCCTTGTCACCCTTTCTTGGTACGATAAAACCTTGAACCCATAACTCTAGGATCCGATTGTTGGTAGAAAAGTGAGAAAACTTTGCGGTCTTGACATATGAAAGTCCAAGACATTTCAAAGCCTTTAACTTTACAAAACTCCCTTGAACATCTGGAAGCTTGTGGGAACAAAATTTTGCCTCTCCTTCATAAGATAACCCTACCAAGCTAGCAGCCTTGGTGTATGAAAGTGCATAAGTTTTACCACAACTCTTGAATGAAAAATTATCTCCCCCTTCTTCCTTAAAGAAACAAACTAACTCATAAAACTTAATGAGTAGATCCAGATACACAATATCCTAAGCTCATATCTTTGATATAGATACACTCTCCCATCCATTAAGCTTGATATTCTTTGAAATAATGGAGTCATACTTTTTGAAGAAGTTCGGATGTACCAACCTCTCCATGTATATCTGTCACTCTGCAATCGGCTTGACAGTAGATATCTCTTGAGAATGAACTTCACCAGACATTCTGAATTGAGCACTTATGAAAAGTTTGGAATGGGATTTTGTAAAGGGGCAGAGCTTCAACATGAAAAGTATTGAGAACTGATGTGGGACAACCATCAGGGGTCTCCTTTTATAGGTGTTGAAGTGACGGTTTATCTTCCCATTTCAATCCAATGGCTAAGAATTCTTCTGATCTAATATGACAGTTGAAATGATAGCCGTAAGGAAATTTGGTAGGATCTGATCTTTTGAGGTTTTTTAAAAGAAAAAAATCGGATTTAAGGAAAATAGAATTTGAGAAATTTTAAAAACAAAAGAAACTACCAACAAGTAAAAGGTGATTATAAAAACTCAAGGAAGAATCATACCTTTCAGATCGTTAGGAGAATTATTCTTATTGAGGAAAATTCTTCTTGAAGGACTTTAGATTTCGAAAAAAAACTTGAGTATGAAAAATAATTGAGTACACAGATCTTTATTACAAAAAATTTCATTAGGAAAATCTTCATTACGTAAATCTCAAGTACAAAAAAAAACAATACAAAAATTTCAAGTACGAAAAACATTATTACGAAATTTTCATTAAGAAAGTTTCAAGTACGAAAAATTTTATTACGAAAAATATGAAAAAATTCATTATAAAAAATATGAAAAACTTCATTACCAAAAATATTAAAAACATCATTACGAAAAGTATGAAAAACTTTATTACGAAAAATATGAAAAACTTCATTACGAAAAGTATGAAAAACTTCATTACGAAAAGTATGAAAAACTTCATTAAGAAAAATATGAAAAATTTCATTATGAAAAATATGAAAAATTTAATTATGAAAAATATGAAAAACTTCGTTATAAAAAATATGAAAAAATTACAAGAAAATTTACTCCCCCTATGAAAAGGAGTTTATTGTTGTAAGGAGATTGGTTAAAAAGGAAGTTATTGAGGAGGATTACCTTAAGGTTATCATTCCAAACTTCTGTTTAATGTATTCAAATCTATCAAAGGGTAAATATTTTGTGAAAATATCACCAATTTTATCTTGCATTCTGATAAATTGAATAATGATATCTCCTTTTTTTGTGTGATCCCTAAGAAAGTGATGCCTAATATCTATGTGTTTTTCATGAGAGTGATGTGAAATATTTTTACTAAGGTCAATGGAACTTGTATTATCACACAAAATTTGTGTTTTGGTAAAACTCATACCATATTCTGTGAGTGTGTGTTTCATCCACAACACTTGAGAAAAACAACTTCCAGCTGCTACATATTCAGCTTCAGTAGTGGAAAGTGATACTAAGTGTTGCTTCTTTCCTGACTAAGAAACTAATGAATCTCCTAAGAAATTATGAGTTCTGGATGTACTCTTTCTATCCATTATACATACACCAAATTCAACATCCAAAAATCTTTTTAAAACAAAATCATTTCCAGAAGTATAAAAGAGTCCTAAACCCATAGTTCCCTTTAAGTAGAGAAAAATTATTTTCACTGCCTTTAAATGAGATTCCTTAGGATTGGATTAATATCTTGCACATAAGCATACTAAAAACATTAAGTATGGACGACTAGCTATCAAGTAAACTAAACTTCCTATCATACCTCTAAAAGATGTTTGATCTACAGGTTTCCCAACTTCATCAAGATCTAGTGTGTTTAAGGTACCGATGGGAGTACTTATACTTTTACTGTTTTTATATCCATACTTTTTAAGAAGATATTTAATATAATTATGTTGGGATATATATATTCCTTCTAGTTTTTTAGATATTTGAAAACCAAGGAAAAATGTTACTCACCCATCATACTCATTTCGAACTCATATTTCATTAGATCCACAAAACAATCGGTTAAAGATTACTGATTTGAACCAAATATAATTTCATCAACATAAATTTGAACAATAAAAACATTTTTCTTAACTTTCTTTATAAAAAGGGTTGGATCTGAATTTCTCTTAAAATAATTATTTTGAAGCAAAAACCCTATAAGTCCATCATACCAAGCTTTAGGTGCTTGTTTAAGTCCATACAAAGCTTTGGTAAGTCTAAAAACATGATCAGGATGTTTTGTATCTTCAAAGTTATGAGTTTGTTTAACAAAAACTTCCTCTTGAACATAACCATTAAGGAAAGCACATTTCATATCCATTTAGAAAAGTTTAAAATTGAAGAATGCTGCAAAGGCAAGTAAGATACGAATAGATTCAAGTCTAGCTACTGGAGCATAGGTTTCTTTATAGTCTATTCCTTCTTGTTGATTATAGACTTTAGAAAATAATCTAGCTTTATTTCTTACAATGATTCCATTTTCATCACACTTATTTATGAAGACCCATTTTACTCCAATAACAGAAGTTTCCTTAGGTTTTTTAACCAGGGTCTATACTTTATTCATTTCAAATTCATTTAGTTCATCTTTCATGGCTTTAATCCAATCATCATCACCTAAATCTTCATCAGTGATTTTTGGTTCTAATTGGGATAGGAATGCTAGATGTTTTACTTCATTTATTAAAGAACTTCTAGTCCTTACATGTTGATTCATATCACCAATGATTCTATCACTAGGATGATTCTTTAGAAACAACTGATTTGGGTTTTGTAAAACCTGTTTATCAACATATGGTAGAAAATCTTCTAGGGTAAATGTTTCAGAAATATCTTCTTAGAAATTTTCCTTATCAGAAGGATATCTTATCAAGGATTGATAATCAGTTTTTGAAAATACATCTGAAGATGTAGGTTGGGGTTGTTTAAAAACAAAGGGATCAGTTTCATCAAATTTAACATGTACTGTCTCTTCAATAATACAAGTATTTTTATTGAAAACTCTATAAGCCTTAGAAGTTGTGGAGTAGCCTTGTAAAATTCCTTCATCAGATTTTGGTGCGAATTTATATAGATTATCATTAGTATTCAGGATGAATACCTTGAAACCAAAAACCTTAAAGTAGGAAAGTCTAGGTTTTCTACCATTCCATAACTCATAAGGAGTTTTATTAAGAAAAGGTCTAATCAGAACTTGATTTATATTATAACAAGCAGTACTTACAGCTTCAGCTCAAAAATGTTTGGCTATAGAATATTCACTCAACATGGTTCATTTTATCTCTTGAATAATTCTATTTCTTCTTTCAACAACACCATTCTATTAAGGTGTTCTGGGTGATGAGAAGTTATGAGTAATGCCTTTTCTACTACAAAATGTTTCAAAATCAGAATTTTGAAATTCTCCTCCATGATCACTATGAATATTTTTCAATGGAAGGTTTTTCTCATTTTTATCTTGGGCTCTAAAACCTTTGAAATAAGAAAAAGCTTCAAACTACTTTGCTAGAAAATAGACCCACGTAAATCTACTGTAGTCATCAACTAAAACAAATACATAATACTTTCCTCTAATGCTTCCAGTTTGTGTAGGAACAAAAATATCCATATGGAATAACTATAATGCATCAGTATTTGTGACTTCACCAACTGATTTAAAACTTGATTTATGTTTCTTTCCATATTGAAAAGGGTCACAAACTTTTTAAGAATCAAATCTAAGCTCCGATAGATCCTTAACTAATCTTTTCCTAGAAAGTTTGCATAAGTTCCTAAGGTTACAGTGTCCTAACCTTCTATTCCATAACCAAGAATGATCTTCTATTGCACTAAGGCAAGGTAGATCTTGGATCCTAAGGTCTTATAAGTTTAGTGTGTTAACATTCTCTTTCCTATGGGAAGAAAGAATAAACTCTTCCTTAGAATTGTGTATTAGGAACTTGTAATTCCTAAAATTCACAAGGTAACCTTCATCACATAATTGGCTTATGATAATGAGGTTTTTCTTAAGACCCTTAATGAATAAAACATTCGAAATCAAAGTTTTTCCAAGAATAAAAATGTTACCTATACCAATAATTTCTCTCTAAGCATTATCTCAGAAATTTGCTTTTCCTCCTTTCGTCTTGATAATCTTTTAAAAATAGTTTTTGTTACCAGTCATATACCGGGAACATCCACTATCCATGTACCAAGTATTTCTGTTGGTACCTTCTCTATTTTCCTAAAAATAAGAAAAATTTAGGTTTTTGGAATCCAAGCTTGCTTGGATCCGGAAATCTCAAAAAGAAAAATTTTAGGCACCCACATCTTTTTAGAAAAATAGGATTTATAAAATCCTAAGGACTGGGTTTTGTTTAAGGAAAAAAATTTGGCCCAATGCCCACCACACTGACACTTAGTGCAGAATGGATCACTTTGAGGAACAAAATAATTGTTACTAAAAATCGGTTTAGATTCAGTATAACCAAAACCAGAACTATTCCTTAGAGGTCGAATTTGAGAATATATTTTATCAAAATTTTCCTTACCTAAGGTAAAGTTTAAAAAACACTTCCTCAAGGAAAAGATTTCGGATTTTAGTTTGATAACCAAGTTATTGTCTTCCAAAACATTTTCTTTAGAACTAGATCTAGGCTTGAAAACATTTTTCTTAGAAATTACATTTTCTAGATCTTTAGAAAGTTTATTCTTCTCAGAATTTACTTCGTCAAGTTTTTTTGAAATATTCTAAAAATCAACATTTTTTTATTAAGATCTTTAGAAAGATCTGATATTTCCTTAGTAAGATTAGTATTCCTAGAATTTTCCTTATCAATATTTTTCATGAGTTTTGAATTCTCAATCTCAAGAAGTTTGGAAAACCTAGAAACTTCTTCATAGGAAGGTAAAGTCTTATCTTCATCATAAGAGTTCTAATATTTATCATTATTATAATTTTCATTTAAAGAAACATTGGTCATTGATTCAGCATTGTGTACCTTATCCATTAAGCAATGATTTTTAATAGGTATTCTGGCTATTAGACCAAGATTCTTTTGTCCAAAAGATTCATAATCTGAAGATTCATTTGAAGATTCACCACCACTAGCACTCCAGGTGTCATTAGCTTTCAGAACTTTCTTAGCTTTATCCTTGTAATACTTCTTTCTATTTCACTCAGAATTTTTTTCCTTTCTCTCTTTTCTCTTAAGCATAGGAAAATCAGGTCTTATATGTCCAGCTCTCTTGCATTCATAACATGTAACTTCTGAATATTTCTTATATTTCCTTTCTTTATTCTTGTATTTGGATTGAAAGTTCCTCAGTCCAGCTATCTTGTTCATCCTTCAAGCAAGATTGGCTAATTGATTCTCTGAGGATTCACTTCCACTAGATTCAGATTAGATAACAACCTTCTTAGATTTGGATCTAGTAACTCTCTTATGTGTCTTGGATTTCATATGGTTTGAAGTTGTATTAAAAGAAACACTGCCATTCCCATTCTTCTTCTTTACATTATCAGCATCTCTCTTCATTCTGGTCTCATGTTGATGAAGATTTCCAAACAATTCATCTAAGGAAATCTGAGTAACCTTTCTGTTCTCATCAATAGTAGTTCTCTTAGATTCCCACTCATTAGGCATGATTTCTATGATCTTATTAACAAGAGCTTCATCATCTAATCCTTTATCACCCATGGATTGTAAACTATTCACAATATTCATGAATCTTTGTTTCACCTTACATATGGGTTCTCCATAAGGAAAGTTAAAGCTATGATATTCAGATCTGAGCATGGCTCTTCTAGTTTCAATGACTTTGGAAGTTCCAAAGTGTGTAACTTCAAGTTTCTTCCAAATACAATTTGTTGCTTCACAAGATTAAATTTGGATATATATATTTCTAGTCATGGAGCAAAGCAAAGTATTGTGTACCTTATAATTTAGTTGATATTCATGATTTTCTTGATTGTTAAAAGTACTAACTTCCTTGTCAGGGATTTTATATCCTCTAGTAAGCATAACAAAATTATCAACTCCAGTGTTGATAATCAAAGTATTCATACGATCACTCCAATATTCGTAATCATTTACATCAAAGATAGGTGGTCTAGTTGGGTTGAGATTATCTATGGAACCAACATTGATTCCTGCCATATTAAAGAAAATTCTTTCCACAAAAACTTGTTAATAGAAAAATTTTGTAAGCAAGGAAAATATTACTAAGCAAGGAAAATATAGAACAAGAGGTTCTCTAAGTAAAAATGAATATGAACTATATGAGTCTGAAAAACTGATTCTAGAAAAGAATGAGATGAATTCTCTTCTAAATCTAATCGTGAGATTAATTCAGATTGAACCAATCCTCTGATACCAATTGTTGAGATGGTATGTGAGTATGATATACTCTATAATACCAAATGTAGGATCGAAATAACATAGATATTGTATGGAGTATCTAATGATGCTAAAAATAAAAAAGAGGGGGATGAATTGTACATTTTTAAAAATTCCTTTGTAACTTTTAAAGATTGTTATGTTTAACAAGTTAAATAAGATAATTCACAAAACCTCTAGTTCTACACACTTTCCTGATTCCAAAAATATGATTTCGAGAATGTGAATCCGGAAAGATGGTTCCAGAAAATGAAACGTAATGAAAGTTTAAAAAAACAAAGATTCTACCTTAAAGTATATAGAATCTAACTAAAACAGAGTACAAGTATAAGGAAGTATAAGATAGTTATACTTTCCTCAAAAATACAAATGCAACAGAAAAACTTGTAACAAAACAAGTAACAGTAGTAATTCTTTTAACCCAAAGAGAAAGGTATACAACAACCTTGGATGAAGGTCCCTTGATTTATACTTTCAAGAAATTCTATCTTACCCACACTAGGGTAAGCCCTTGATATGAAGATCAGAGTCTGTCTTTCTATCCCCAAAATCCCTCAACTTCAAGGTAGTTGGCACCTCTATCTTCATATCCTCGGAATCCCTCGATTGTACACAGCAGCAATCGGAGTCGCACAAAGAAAATCTGAACAATTAGTTCAGTACGCACAAAGCAATGAAAGTCTCTCTGTAGAAATCACTTCGATAGCATTTAATCTCTAGAGTCATAGATTAGTGTTGAGCTCTTTAAAATGAGCTCCTATTTATAGGCATGGATTCAACGGTTGGCTCCCTCCTCCAATGGTCATATTTTTCCTTGAATTTCAGAGGGACTTGTACACGTGTCACTCAAACAACGGTTAGTGAGTAACTGAATGCACGACATCGTTTTATAACAAAACAAGTGTAAGCAAAAATATGGTTACATAACTAAAATCCAATATTTATAATGTAAGAAAATATGAAAGTTCGGAGTCTAACCAAAATTGAATTCAGAGTCTATAATACAAGGATATTCATATTCTGTTTTCTAGGAATTCGGAACCTGTACTTTATAGAATTCTGGAGTCTAAATTTCAAGGAAATTCAGAATCTGGATTCACAAGAATTCGGAACCAGAACTTACAAAGTTCAGAGTCAGATTTCATGAGAATTTCGAGTCAGAGTTCATGAGAATTCGGAATCTGTATTCAGAGAACTCGGAGTCAGAACTCAAAAAAGTTCATAACCAGAATTCGTAATCAGAATTTGGAGTCATAACTCAGAAGAGTTCATATCCAGAATTCATAATCAGAATTCGGAGTCAGAACTCAGAAGAGTTTATATCCAGAATTCATAATCAGAATTCAGAGTCAAAACTCAGAAGAGTTCGTATCCTGAATTCTGAGAATTCAGATCCTAAAGCAGAATGCTTCATATCTAGGTAATTATAGGATTCCAAGGTTTTGGTTTCAAAACGAATTTTACACTTAGGAAAATTATGATATGAGCAATGAAAACATGATAAGTATAAATTTCCTTGGGGAAGGAAATTTTTCCTTATAGAAGTAAAACATAGGGTAAAAAGAGATTTTCTTTGAGATAAGGTGTTTGTAATTTTCAAAACAAGAAGGAATGGTAAAGTCATAAGGAAACTTTAATGACTCACCAATCTCCCCCAAGTATGAAGGAATGGAAAAGTCATAAGGAAAACCTTATGACTCCCCACCTCTAACTCCACCTCCCTCACCCTCGACTCCCTCTCCTCACAGCTCGATCGTCGCCACAACCAACCCAGAACAGTGTGCCACCCATCTGGACTTACCGCCACCTCTCCCTCGCATCTCGTGGGTCCTCATACTCCAACTATAAACTCACTTGGTTTTGGATTTTTCGCTCTATCAGGTAATCCCTAATTTCAGTTTTAGGTTTTTGATTTTGGGAATTTCCATCACTCAAATTTGCAACTAGGTTGGTGGGAGTTTGTTTGTGATGACCCTTCAATATTATGATGGTGCATTTTTAGTATATATACTTTGTTATTTTGTGTATGGTTTTGGTAGTGATCTTGGGAACATAATTCATAATGAGAATGAGTATGGATAAAGATGTGTATATTTTTGTAACAGATGAACTGGGCTTATTAATAACAACACATAGACTTTTAGAATTTAGTATTTTTCTATATAAATTCATATGATACCTGGGGATAAGATAATTTATTAGTTGACCATCAACCTTGTTTACCTTGTGAGTTATTTTTTTTGTTAGTGGAAACTTAACTATGTACTTCAAATTTGGTTCTTATTTATTAAGCATGTCTAGTGTTGACTTGGTTGGTCACATTTTGGGGATGACCAACTATGCATAGTGTTTTTCACACCCACTTTTACGTAAAGGTTTATAGAATTATATTTGTTGGTTTATTGGGAGGAATTAGCTTAGTCTCTAAGTTTGACAGTCAAAGATTGGTATTTGATGATTTTTTTTATGTACAACATAGGCTTGCAGGTTATTACATTTTGTTTAATTTTTGTGATTTAGAATTTGTCTTTCTATAGTCATAGTTTCCTTATATGTTTTGATTATAGTGTATAAAAATTTATGCATTGCACATTTTTTATGATATTAGTGGATCACAGATTCCTTATTGTTCATGTTGGCTCGCTATGTTTTAGTATACCCAATAAAATATATTTTGTTTCTTAATTGATCGACACCTCCACCCATCTGATCAAATGAGTGAAGTAATCTCATTATATATGGTCCATGATCTATCCAACTCCATAATATGAATAAAAATATAGTTAAAGGAATCAATGATCATGTGTACATGAGGAGAATATGATAAGTGTGTAAGGAAAGAGGATTCATCAACACACCTAACCAATTTAACTTCACAGTTAAGAAACATATAGTGAAAATAGATTAAGATCAAGAAAGAAATATTCAAATATCAAGATAAATATCACTGTAAATATCCACTTTAAATCAACATTGAGGTTTTTCCTCCATTAAATAGAGTAAATATATTTCAATGGAGGAAAACATAGGGAAAAAAGAAAGCGAAATTACAATAAAATAAATATAAGTAGTCAAAATTTATAAAATATTTCTTTTTTAAAAGTGTTATCTTCCATTTATATGATTCATCATCTACTTCAATTAATATGGTATTTAGTTCCCTTTATCACCTCCTATTTCCTCAACCAGCCTCCATGTGAATTTTCTATTAATTCTTTACTTAATTTAGTTATGAAACTTGCATGAAGACTAATTTTTTCTCATGGGTGCGTGAATGTAAGAAACATTTTGACCTTCCCTTATAAATGGACTCAAAATATTTATTAGCTAGCATGGATCAACTATATTTAAGAATCCTTACTTAAATAGAATCATCAGGGAGACACTGGAGTCTTTGGTTAAAGTATTTATGATAAATATGATATATTTTAGAGGAATTATATATAGTTTATGATATATGGAATCATAATAGAGATGTGGATTATGTTCAATATAATTATCCTATTTTCTTCATTAATTAGTAGATATCATAAGTAGTCGTAGGTATTTCTTGATCATCATGGGAAACGATATATGTATGTCACCTCCAATGATTAAATTATAATTGGCGATATTGACATTTCATAGTTGGAAATAGACAGTTTTCTTTAGTTGAAACCTCATGTCCATCATGTCATATTAATGATAGGATGTAATCAAAGGTGATATTCCTACCACCTCAAGTATTGCAACAAATATGTAGTTTTCATAAAATATAATTCACTGAATGGATGTTATGGAGTAATATCTCCTCCAAAAAAACATTTTGGATTTGTGGTGATATGGATATTGAAATTGATGATAAAATTTTATTTCATTTCAGTGGCATGGGATCATTGTTGTCTGTGATGTCTATTTTCTTTGATTTTTTGTGTGTTATAGCTTGAAATATAATCTTGACACTAGTTCAACATCCATCTATTTACATAAATATGATAGTAATTGTTGGTGATATCACCATGTCCTCAAATAGAGTATGCCTCCAATTCAAACAACCCATTTAATTTCCAATATCCTTAGGATCACTTTAACTTTACTTCACCTACAAAATATAAAAACATAAAATTAATTTACATTAATAAAAAAATAATTATTCAACATAATAAATCTAATGTGTTCCTATATTAAGCACACTTAACTTTTTACTCTTAGGAATCACTAATTAATCAAATGTGTGGTAAATCACTACTATAGGATATCCAATATTTCAGTAAAATCTCAATAAAAGAAATGACCAAACCAAATTAAATTTTAATGACTTGTAATTTTATAAATTTTTAGTAATTTTTTGATGATAACCAATATATACATCTCATGAATCCCAATTTATTTTACAAAATACGTATGTTTAATTAATGTTATTTAATTTTCATATTTTAATGATTATCACAACCAACACCCACCAACAATTTTTATTTGTTCTCCAAAATTTTAATAAAAATACATACATTATACCTTAAACATTATTAAATTGGAGACCTAGTGTTCATCCTATACAATGTGTTTAGTTTATAAACTTATTAATTTGATTTGTAATGAAGATGTGGCCACACATAACCCAATATTTCTAAAATTTATATCATTCATGTAATCCTTTTATAGATGTACATGGTATATCTAATACATTTCCAAAGCACTGTAAGATTTAAATGATATCACTATTTACTATATAATGAATAACTTGTATAAATCCTTGATCAAAGAGATATGGTGGTGAGAAATTGAGTGACTTGATTGGTGATGGTGTTGTGAATGAATCACAAATTAGAAGATATAATGTGGGAGTTAGAGTAGGATATGATGGAACAATAATCACACTTTTTCAAAAATTAAGATCTGATTAAAATATATGTGTATAATTTTTATATAAGAATGTGAGAACTAAAATAAATTATAAATGTTTTTTCCATAAAGAATAAATAAATATTTTTTATAATGCACCATTATATAAATAATATGAAATAAAAATTATTTTATTATAATATAAAATTAAAGAATAATGATATGAATCCGTCATAATCATAATATAGAAAAAATAACAACAAGTTAAAATAATCATGGTGATCTTGATTTGGGAATCACAAAGTGTGTATTCACTAATAAGAAGGATGGATATAAGTATCATAATAGTCATAAAAACATTTTTATAATTTAACTAATAATTTTAGAGGAAATTAAAATCATTAAAATAAACAAATGGAATGAAAATCGTGGTTTTATAAATTATATTTTAGAGAATTTAATAGAATTTATGATTGTAATTTATTCATTACACAACTATTAATGGTGGATAAGGTATTAATTATATAACAATTTGGTGTAGATATTAGGTGAATATTAAAAATCCACTAAAATTATTTGTTAACTATTTTATATAGAGGATTTGGTAAATATAAATAAATGTTATTAATCATAAAATTATAATGTAATGTAATGTGTCCTTCTCAAAATAATAGAAAATATTAATTGTTTTGATAACGCCTCTCACCTAGAAGTACTTTTCTTATTAACACACTTGGAAAATATGTTTTTCTATTTAAGTGGGTTTATTCTGAAATTTATATGAAAATTATGTGAAACTTTTTTTAGAAATAAATAAATATTTAGGTTTTATTTAGTAGTACTTAAAAACATCTTAGAGTACATGTCTGTTTTGATAAATTCTTTTGTGTAAGTGTTTTCAAATTTATTGAAAACCTGTTGCTTGAAAATGTTTTTCTTGAAAATGTATTTCTTAAAAATGTGTTTGTTCATATATTATAATCAAGACTGAATGTTGTCTTTATATTTACTTTTCCTTTAACTGAATATTCTGATTTCCTTACCTATTAACAAGTACAACAAAAAAATATCATTTATTAAAAAAAATATCTTAATTGAGTTTTATTTTATAGATTCATTTGATAAACATTTTATTTCGGTTAAAAATATTTTTTTTATCCAAACATGTTTTATAAGTGCCTCTCTACAAAATATTTTAGTCATGTACAAAAGAATACTTTAAAAATTAAATGTATAATTAATTAAATATAATGAAATGATCATATCATTTGTGAATTGTTTTTTTTTGTTTTGAATGATTATTAATTGAAGTCCATGTGAAATTGGTTAATATTTATTTTAAATATATTTTTTGATATGAAATTCTAAAAATGCATGAAATAGAAGCCTTGTGTAAATGTTACTGCTTGTTTTACAAATACGAATATGGATAAGAGTTGGATTGATCTTCCAAATAGAATGTCTAGAGAATATTTTGAAGGCATTATGTAGTTTATTGATTTCACTAGAGGGTTTCAAAGAGACTATATCAGTTTTCCATATAGAAAATGTGAAAATAGATATCAATTCATATGAGATATTGTGAGAGCGCACATACTCTTTAATGGGTTTCTAAAAAATTATAAGATTTGGACTCATCATGGGGAATAATATATTCATTTTCATCATATAGAAACAGTTTGGATGGATGTTGATGTGAGGACGACTGATCCTATTCATGAAATGCTTACTAAAATAGTTTTGGGTTGGCTATTGAAGGCATTAACATCCAAAATGTTGAGAATGGAGAGATCAATCTGTGCTCTGGTGCATATCTTGATTCGTTGAAGTTTTATGAAATACTTGATGATGCAAAAACTGGATTATATTTTGGGCATACTACTTATAGTAAATTGTCATTTATCATGGAGTTGTTTCACTTGAATATTTTGAATCAGTGGAAAGGTACATCATTCGACATGCTATTGGTGTTATTGAAAAAAGTAGTTCCTACTGATGCTATGATTCCTGAGTTGTATTATCATGTTCTTAAGTTGATAGAGAACTTAGGTTTCATATGAGACTATAGATTCATGTGAAAACAATTGTATGCTGTTTAGAATGAAAACTGTACATTTGGATAATTGTACGATCTATTACTCTTCTAGGTGGAAAGATAACAGGGGAAATCATACTAATCAAAGTCAAACTACGAAATATGTGAAATTGATTTCCATAAATAAAATTCGTTACTTTCCACTAAATCCAAGTTTGAAAAGATTATCTATGTCATATAAAGTATCACAATTAATGAGATGAAATGTGGAAAAAAATAAGAAAATTGATTTTCTAACCCACCTAGTAGACTCTCTTGCATGGAATTATTTTGATCGGAGACACCCTGACTTTACTAAATATAGTTGTAATGCCCGTTTGGGATTGGTAGAAGATGGTTTCAATCCCTTCAGGTCCATGGTTGGTGAAAATCATAGCACATGGCATGTGGTGTTTGTTTCGTATAATATTCCTCTATGTCTTTTTATGAAACAGCAATTTTTATTACTTTCCACTCTTATTGATGGACCTAAAAGTCTAAAGGATAATATTTATGTTTACCTTCAACCATTGATTGGTGAGTTGAATGAATTTTTGGGTAATGGTGTAATGAATTATGACTATGAAACAAATAAAATGTTCAAACTATAGGCAGATTTATTGTGGACAATAAATGACTTTCTAGCATATTCAAATTTGTTAGGTTGGAGTATGAAAGGGAAATTTTCATTCCCTTACTACAATAAAAGTAAAAAATTTCACATGGATTAAGCATTGTAAAAAGTGGACATGCATGGGTTATAGACATTTTCTTCCCCCTCATCATAGTTTCAAAAAGGACAGAGTGTCATTTAATGGTTCTAGAGTATTCAAACCAGCACCAAAGGTTATGATAGGAGTAGTTAAATGTTAAGAAGACATCCATTGGTTTAGAGAGACTGTTGAAGGAGAAATGGTTGATTTTCATGTTTAATGAAAGGTATGACTGTTTATCCACTCTTTAGTTTAAAATTTTGTTTAGTTGTTTAACTTTTTGTACCATTTAACTATTTTTTTATATTTATTGTCTCTATATTTGATATATACATGAATAAAAAATGACACAAATTAGATTAAAAATAATTAAAGGAATTATTTTTTAAAAAAACATAAAAACAAAAATTCCTATAATATTTATATAATAAAAACCATAAAACCCTAAAAAATATGTAAACTGTGATAATAAAATAATAACAAAAACATGTTAATTGTATCCCCCATATAGTGTAAATATTTAATTTCTTATATATGATACCACACTAATTAGTATTCTTGTTTATGGTTTTCCTTTGATTTATGATGTCTTTCTGATATCTCTTTGATCCAAATGAATGGAATCATAATTGGATGCTCATTATTATGCCTCTGTTATCCATAAAGGTGTGGAATCATTTGATGCCCAATTTTTTCAACCCACTTGGTGTCTCCATCAATTGGTTGTTAATATCCCTATAAGGGTGTACTATCATAATGATAGTTATTTGAATGCCACAATTTCTTTAAGAACTGTATATATAACTCGGTCTCCAATTATATCTCTAATTCGTAGATATTCAGAACCAGATCATTGGGATTTATTATTCAAATAATCTCCTATACTCTTCTTGAATCTAGTAGCTCCTTGAATCTTGAAAGTATCAACACAAAATATCATAAGATTACACATAAGGTGGATCTCTCACTCGGCTCTTCTTTCTTCTTTTTATTCTTCAAAACCAAATAGGTTACATATGCCAAGAATACCCATATTTATTAATTATCACATGGCTAGAAACTCTGATTTTCAATCTGTGGAAACTTTGAAGTTTTTGTAAGTGTTAATGGCTATGTAAGCTAACTTTAAGCATACATAGATGAATCCACTAGATATATGATTCTTAAAATAATGAAAATTTAGGATAACATAGCTCACATCATATTTATGTAGGGATAATTCATGCTTATACTAATTGAAATGATTTTTATATAGATCCTAGAGTGATTTTTATGGTGAAATTTTTCATTTTTATATAGGCATGTCTCGAGCACTCATCGTCTTGTCTCATTCTTAGAGTCTCTATGTCTACACAGATGTAATTCTTGTGTACACAAAGTCTAGATGATACTTACACAAAATGAATTTATGTCTACAATAATTTTTACATAGTATCAAATCATGTTTATATGGTAGAAAATCGATGCGTATACACCTGCTTGGTAACTAGAGAAGAACAATCATAAATTATTTCATTTTTCAAATAGAAGATAGACGATCCAATTAAAATTCTAAAAAATCATCTGAAACAATATCCAATTGTCCATTAA
Organism: Viscum album; assembly: GCA_963277665.1. Classification (NCBI taxonomy): domain Eukaryota; kingdom Viridiplantae; phylum Streptophyta; class Magnoliopsida; order Santalales; family Viscaceae; genus Viscum; species Viscum album. The sequence continues at coordinate 1,204,482,641 of OY728159.1, read as the reverse complement.
CACGTATATATTCCTTATAAACACTCATAGTATGTCTAGTTCTCCCACAAAAATAGAATTTCATCCCCATATTTTCTTAAATACCTCTTACGTTAGTTACTTTATATCTGTACTTTATATTTCTTGAAACCTGATTTCTTCTTGTCAAGCTACTTGTAGTTTTTTTAGGTTTCAGGCGTGGCACAAGCATGCGATGGGTGGTGCCCAAATTTAATTTTTATCATGATTGATGATCAATATGAGATTTACATAGTGGTTAAATGGTATGATCTATAGAATTGAATCAAAGAATATAAACAAGTTAAATCACACCTGAACCAAGAGAGGATCATCACATATTATTTATAATAAATTTAATTAATTAAGAATTACCTTGATGGAATTATTTCTCTGTTGATGTATCTGGTGATAGATCTGTGGTGCACTGTTGTTGAGTTGTAGGAATCAAGTGCAGATTCCCTTTAGTGGTGATCCACACATGTTCCATGAATCTCCAGATATCACAGAAGGAATCTATGGGTGATAGCATGGAAGATCTGTGTGCTTGCATTATCCGCCTTTGATTGCTTTAAGAACTGCTTCCAAAGTGTTCTCCTTGATCTAGTGGTGGAAGATTTCTCTCCATTATTGGAAACTTTCTTAGAAAGGGGATATCTCTAAGTCTTTATAGAATTCTCCAATTTCGTTGTATACAACCAATAAAAATTTATTGACTCATGATAAAATAACATTATGAAGGTACCGATGCATGCAGTGGAAGCTAGTGGGCTAGGAATTTAAAAAAAATCATTTACGGAGTGACGTAAACCCATTGTCTCTAAAAATCAGGCCCTGGTAGTATCTAAGGATCCCACATGGTTTAATCAGAGCACAAATATAAGACCAATGAATACCTTATTCCTATTTGATGCATGCTTGCTCATCATAGGTTTCTGATATTCGTTGCTTAAAGGATCCAATGTCGAATCCCTCTAGATCATACACACACGCTTCTCGAATCTGCATGCATGTTGTTAGTCAGATTCATGGTGCTAGAACAGAGATCTGATGATCACTTCAACACAGTGATGATCACCGCTGTTGTCATCGCGGACCATGAAGAAAACGTCAACATTAAAGATGCGGAGGGATCATGCCATGTTTTTTGGGTCCTCACCCTCTGCGTTAGACCGGTATAATGTGGCTTCGAGGATAAAGTTTCAACATAAAACCACGAAGAACAACATAAACACACCCCCTACCTTGTTTGCTCGTTGGAGATAGCGTGAGGAAGAGGATGGAGTCGATGAAGGGGATGTTGGCGTTCGTCGCTCCCACAACACGTTTCCAATCCAGGATCGTGTGTTGTCCTCGTTCTTTGTTAGGGGTGGTTCTTCTTTGGAGGATCTTCCTTCAAAAGTTCTCCACTACAACTAGTTACCAACCCAATTCTCTCCACAGGAGGTGAGGAGCCAATATTATTAAGATAGAATATTATTAATTAATCAAATCAAGTTAGCACATCAATGGGGAGGTTCCAAGAGTTACCTTCCATTAAAGGAGGAGTTCAGGTGGTCCCCACCACTATGAATTCAAATGGGAGGTTTCAAAATAAATAAATAAATGTTAAATATTTTATTTTATTATTTGTTTAACCATCCCACGAAAATCCGAAAAACTAACTTCTACCCTCGACCTACTGCAGTCGAGGTGAAGGTCTCTTTAAGTGAATATCGGCACTGTGAGTTCAACGGTGTCCTCAGATTTCAATTCCGAGTACCGGTTCAAAAGTTACAAAACGCCACTCACGCGTTTACTGAACGTACCTAAAAAAAAGTTCAGAAATTTATTCTAGGCACACCGGGCCTCGGAATCACGTGCCATCAATTTTCACAGACTCGTAATAATTCCATATAATTAAAAAAATTACACCGAAAATTACGGGTCTTTACATATTCCAAAGTTTTAATCCCATTTTACCCATTTTACTCATACCAAGGTGATAGACATTTACCAAGGTTACTATTCATAATAACCAAAAATAAAAGAGGACTATTTAACAAATATGATCATCCTAATTCCAAATATGGAATCTAGTTTTCAAGAATCAATTTATTGAAGTGTCAGAAATTAATTTAAGATAAAAACACAAAACGCAATAAAAAGTAGTTTTTCAGAGAAATGTATTTTTAAATATATAAACTAAATATTTATTATTCATTTTATTTAAAGAAAAAACTATCCATTTTATTTACCTTATAAAAATGCACTAATATTTATATATATACCTATACAAGTAATTTTTATATACTAACATGTGTTTGTCAATAAAAAAATATATATGCATATGTATATTCTAATATATGTAAATAAATATATATTCTAAAAATGTATTTAAAACAATATCTAACCATTTTTTACATTATACAAATATATATATATATATATATTGTTTATATATACATATATGTGTATTAATAAACGAATATATATTTATATTATATTCTAGTATATATAAATGAATATAATATATAATATATTTAAATAAATATAAGAATATATATATCACACACACTTATATTTTATAAATGTGCTTAAAAATAATTATATAAATATATGAATAAATATATATATATATATATATATAAATAGAAATATCAATAAATAGACAACAATAAAAAATAGTGCAGTGGCAAAGGCGTTTCATCTTCAAATAAGAGGTGTGGGGTTTAAATCCAGGCACGCAGGATGGTGAAAATTTGTAAAGCGTTGTTATAAGGGTGGTGGGGTGAAAAGCGTTGATAGGGGGAGGGGTGGAGTGCTTTTAAAGGGGTCATGGAAGCACCAATAAAGGGGTCGGGCTAATAATAGTGGTCTGAAAAAAATATAATTTTACCCCATTTAACTGATCTTTTTGTGAGCGGTGTTAAAGTATGCCCTTTAACATCACTTATATGGGCACCACTTTATAAGCGTTATTAAAGGCCCTTTACTAGTGTTGTTAAAACCCAGTTTTGTAGTGGTGATTGATTATAATGAACTTAATTTTATTATTAAAAACATAATAGATCTAATTTTACTTTGAAATCATTTAAAAAAATGGTACTTTGTAAATTATTGAATAAAAAATATAATTTCTAATAAAAATTAGTATTTTTCACTATTCATTGATAAATAAAACTTTTCATAAAATTATCATAATTTTACTCTAACATAAGTTCGAAATTTTTCATCAAAAAATGAATTTCATTTTTTCAAATACATTTTCTAAGAGTGAAAAAAATTAATTATATTATTTTCTCACAAAAAATCAACAAAACCCATTTTTGAAGAAAATATATTTTTAAAGAATAAAATGAATTTACAAAAAAAATTGAGTGCTCATTTCCTACGAATTAATCAATTAATTTGTATTAATAAGTTATTTTATATATATTTCATAATGTGTTTAATCCTATTCATATCCACCAATTCAATCGGTTATGTTATAACAATCATAAAATAATAATATTTTGTGGTTTTTTTAGCTCAGTATTTCATATTGTATATGATATAAAACATGGTGTTATTTTAAAGTTTTGAGGTGTTACATTTCTCTACTTAATGATGATGAATATTCAGTCGATTTTTTAAACAATTCTTGTTCTATTTTTTAAAATAAGTTACATAAATTCAGGGCACCAAGAACTAAAAATGTTTATACAATATATCTATATTCACTATGTCAACAAAATTTGAACTATTTGAATGCTTAAATTGATTAATCATGGATCTAGAATAGGAGTATTAGACAATATAATGTCTATTATTTAAAGAAATTGTATAAGGAAAAAATAATTTTATATTTTCCTCAACTCAAATTGGATAAAAAGAAGTTACGTGATGCATGCCAAATGGGAAAGAAACGCAAATCATCTTTTAAGTCAATTAATGAAGTTGTTTCATCTAGACAACTTGAACATATTCATATGGATCTATTTAGAACTTTTAGAACTGTAATCCTAACTGGTAATTTTTTTTCTGGTTTATGATTTTTTAGGATTTACATGGGTTTATTTTCTAAGACTTAAAGTGAAGATTATTCTATTTTTATTAATTTTTGTAAGCTTTTTCAAAATTGAAAAGTCTATAAAATTGTGTCCTTGATCATTGATCATGGGGGATAACTTGAGAATAATGAATTCAATTCCTTCTTCTCAAAACAAGGAATTATATAAACCTTATCTTACCTAAGAACACCTTAACAAAATGGTGTTGTTGAAAGAATAAATAGGACCATGCAAAAAAATTCTCAAAAAATATTGAGTGAATTGTTGGAGTTGGTGCCCTAGGACCAACCTTTTGTACTTTTATTACATAAATATTTGATGTATTTAATATTTACAAAACTTATTATTACATATTGTTTGTTGTTCTGCATGAATCTAATGTAATAATGTCTTAGAGTATACATCGCATTGATAAGGTCATAATAGTTCCCCACTATAATGAGAACCTTGATGTTTTATATAGATATTTTCAAAAAATATTATAAAATTGGATAACATATTTTAATGGGACACAGTACATAAATTGTCAAGTGTGAGTAATCATAAGTAGATGAGGCTTTTTCTTATGAAGTTCGCACTTGATAATCTCCAATATGGAAGATTATGAGAACAAACCTGCTAGTAGGAACACCGCATGTTTTGGGGCCATTAGATATTCCTATCTACGATCATGTGTGATGATCTTATAATTTAAGATTATTATTAATGTGTGTTACAACTCACATACTTATATGTATTTTATAAACCATGATGATAAAAGTTCATGGGGAAGTTGGATATGTTGGGTGCGTCATGAGTGACATGTCATTAATGAATAAGTCGAGTAAGGATTTGTCCCTTCTATATTTATGGAAGCTAATATCTCATCTCTTTGATTGAAATAGAACTATTTCATTAAATTCCATGGTCATGGTGTAATGACGTGTTTATTTTAGATATTCAAGGAAAGACGTATCGAGCATATAGGTTGGTGACACAGATATGCAACCTTCTTGATGTGATATTATGAAAATGGGATTATATTACACAATGAGTGTTCATATGTGGTTGTTGATGTTGTGACATTAAGTTCTTTCTCTTGGGTGTCTTGAACCACTGATAGATAGTAATCTTGGACTTTACGCAAACCCCCCTAATGCCAATAAGAAAGAATCCTAGAGAGTCACACACTAAGTGTTTCCATTGATCTAGATTAAATTTTATTCAAGTTTAATTAATGAAATAAATATTATTCTCAAGTATGAGGAATAATTTTATTCAAGTTATATTGATTGCATAAATTAAATAAATATTTCTTCACCGACATGAGAATAAAATATTTATTTTATTTATTGAAAATTTTAATAAGTATTTAATAGCTTTATTGTTAATAAAATATTTATTTATGAATAAAATATTTGTTCGGTTATTCAATAAATGCTGGAGGATTTCAAATGGACCGAGACCGATTCTGGTGACAAATATTAATTAACAAGACTGTTACATAATATTTATTATCACGCAAGTTGGAACGCACCATAAAATAGTAATAATATAATTATTATTATGTGGAATGAAGTTTCTTAAAGGTAATAAATGTTATTTAATGGCTAGTATGCAATTAAATAATATTTTAACTTAAATCCTAAATCTATAAATAGATGACTATGTGTACTACATAGAGAATCCAATAGAATTGTTATGCACAATGAATTCTCTATCAACTCTTCCTACTCTCTCCCTCTCAAGAACATGAAGTGCAAGAGAGATTTCTTCAAGACCGATGAATGAGAGATCAATAATGAACAATGCAAGGCATTCAACTCGCCGCACTAGCACTTAGATATCGAGTGGAGTTTCTTGGATATCGTAGGAGCACGTGTGGATCACTGATAGAGGATTTCTATCCTTGGATCCTCACAACACAATGAAGGTAATTTGAAAGGGTGTTTTCAGACGATCAATATTCACCAACAAAGAAATTTCCTAAGCCCATGTATTTATTTCTTCAGATATTAAATAAATTAATTTTAAATTTTACGTGCAAGATCCTCACTCTTGGGTTTGGGAAAGGATTATTAAAAGAAATTTTAATATATCACCCACCTCTGTATGCTTCCACTGTTCCCAAAACCATCTAGTGGTTACATTTAAATTTATAATTATTTATTTTATTATTGATCTATGTGAAATTATGGTTTGATATTCATTTGATGTTATTCGTTCTTTAATCCGATTTGAATTAACATTTTATCGAAATATTAATAATGTCCGTTCAGTGTTTCATTTTCTTAAATGTTTAATAACAAATGAAGAATGACCAGAGATGCCATCGGGAAGTTCCAAACCATTGACTGTTAAAACTAGGTTACACGATGTGTGACTAGAGCGCATGCCGTATACCCATGCACATTTTATCTAGATTCAAAAATAAATTAATTACATGCAGTGCTTTTATTGCACACCACATGTTGACCGGGACAACCTGGCATGAGGAAATAACATACAGGGTGTGTAGCTGGAATGTACACACCATGTAATCTGGCCGAGTTAATACGCTAAATCCACAGGCGTGTAAATTTGATATAAAACAACTGAGGTACATGGCATGTAGTTACATGTACACACCGTGTAGTCTCTCATTAATAGAAAAAAAATTAAATTTTAAAATTGTAGCATTAAAACTTTATTTTATTGATTGAAACATCATTGTGTGTTTGAAAATTTAATAATGGTTTTAAGGAATTTTAAACGATCAATTAATTTATTGTAATTAATATGTCATTATTGGTTCTACCATTAATTTTTCATGAATTTCAGTAATTATTGGTACTCAAAATAAGATAAAATGATCATTAAGATGAAAGGGAATTAATTTATTAATTAATTAATGCAAGTTTATCTTAAATAATAAAAGAACGAATAAATAAATGAATTCTAGTCATTTACTTTTTCATATTCATTGCATGTATGACCGTTCATGAGCTTGGTTAAGGCATGTGTATGTGCTGGATGTTTTAATTTAATTTATTACATGAGTTTATAATTATTTAATATTAAATTAAATGATTCCCTTTGATTCATCCCTCCCTCAATTATTATGTAGAACCCACGTGTCCAAATATATTTATATAGCCCCCTTTAACCAATCATTTGGTTCCCATCACCTATGTGTGAATAATAAATATTTGTAATTAATAGAGCATCCCAAGGCGTGTGGAGGCAGTTCAAGCTGGAACCATAATGACGGCAACCTGGGTGATGCATAGGTGGACAAGTGGAATTCTATAACTCATGCCAAGACCACAAATAGAAGTTATTCCCCTTAGGTCAAAGGTTGATTTAATTCTAGTCATTAAATCAACCATTAGATAAAGCTTATGAATGGGCCATTTATTTATTTATTTATTTATGTCTATAAAATTATTTATTTTATGGATGTAAGGTCATGATCACATAAATAAATGAATTAATGTGCATAGATGAAAATAAAATAAATGAATTACGAGTAAATATTTTATCCAACACCGTTAATTAATTAAGTAACATCCACTTAATATTAACAATATGTGTAAAGGATAAAGCAATATAAAATTTTTTCATAATAAATTAAAATCATTCAATTAAATATTAATTCAGATTAAGTTTTCCATTAATTTATTATGAATGAAACTATAGAACTAAGTGTAGTACATGGAAAAAGTATGGGCACTTACTTTTATCAAGGAGTTCTCATGAGAGTTTTCAGTTGACTTAACTAAAATTGTATTGAGTTTAATGACCAAAGTCTATTCAATAAAAATTTAGATTCAAGTATTAAAGAAATCCAAGTAAATATTATAGGATAAGGGAATCCACTCGACGAATCAAGGAGCTACAAGTTCACAGTTTGTAAGACCACCTAACTAATTACTTTATTATTGTTTTTATATCCAAAGTTTAGATCATTAATAAAAGTAATGGGGATCCTTTCCACTATAATGTTAAAGTAACCATATATTTTGAGTTTAATGGTGAGGTCTATTGAAACTTGATAAAATAGTTGGAGATTAAATAAATAAATAAAAACATTTAATTTATTATATCTCGCTTATTTTGTAATCAATAAAAGTACTAATAATATTATCTTTTTAATTGTATAATAATATGAAAAGTTCATCATCCACACTATCCCTATGATCAATATTGGAGAAAGATAACCTCATAACTGGAAGTAACTTCTAGGAGTGGTTTAGGTTCCTTTGGTTAATACTATGCCATGAATAGAAATATTACAAGCTAGAATCCACAATGCTTGATCTTCCTAATAAAGAGGATAGTGATGAAGAGTTCCTTGTCTATGAAAAAATTTTGAGCGATGCGGGCGACGTTTAATGTTTAATTCTTTCATCGATGTCTAGTGAACTAATGAAGTCTCACAAAAACATGGATGCATATAACATGCTTGAGAACCTTCGTGGTCTTTACTAGGAGAGATCTAGACAAGAACAGTTTGAAATTTACAAGCTTCTCTTTCAGACAAATCTTGGAGAAGGTTCCCCCAGCTGGGCCTCATGTAGCCAAGTTCATTGGCTACATTAATTTCTTATAGGTTCTAGGGTTTAAACTCCCTAAAGAAATGGGCACTGACCTCATTCTTGCATCATTCACTCAAATCTTCTCTAGCTTTATTGTGAATTTTAATATGAAAAACATTGATAAGTCTCTACCATATCTTATTACTCTTCTTTACTAAGTAGATAAGGACATGAAGTGTGAAAAACATTATGCCCTTATGGTGAACAAACAAAAAGGTAAAGCGAAGAGATTTATGCCCAAAGATTCTTCATACCCTTCCAAGAAGAGGAAGATATAGGAGCAAGCAAGGTAACAGGATGTTGTATATTTTGTGTGTGGTAAGAAGGTCCACTGGAATAAAAACTGCACCCAACCAAAAAATCAAGGGGAAGCTTCAAGTGCATTCATTATCGAGTTCAATTTATCTATTTCTAAAAATTGGGTATTAAATATAGCTTATGGTGCTCAAATATGTATTCAAATACAACAACCAATTAGATTCCAAAATATTGACTGAGGATAGGTAGATATTAGAGCAACCGATGGAGCTAAACTTACTACTATAGATATTGGGGACTACCATATCACATTGTCAACCAGAATGATCTTGGGTTTAAAGGGTTGTTATTATGTGCCTTCAGTTACTAAAAACATTATTTCTGTATCTGAACTTGATACAAATGGATTTATTTTTAAATTTGGGAATAAATTTTGCTTCTTTTATAAAGATAGCATTTCCTATGGTAAGACACATTTAAAAAATGGTCTTTATTTGTTAGATTACATGAAGAAAATAATGGTAATCGATAATGAAGTAACCTCACATGAATCATACCACACCCAACTTTGGCATCAATAACTAAGTCACATAAATGAAAATTATTTGACTAAATTACATCAAAATGGATATTTAGAATCTTTTTAACTAAAACCACTTGGTGTATGTTACATAAGTTTAAAAGAAAAAATGAAAAAAATACCTATTTAGTAGGAAAGGTGAAAGGTCTAAAGAGCTTCTCGAATTAGTTCATACATATGTGTGTGGACTATTTCCTATTAAAGTAATGGGAGGGTACTCATACTTCATAACTTTTACTGATGATTTCATTAGATATGTATATGTATACTTAATGAGGTATAATTCATATTCTTTTGATAAATTCTAGGAATACAAGAATGAAGATGAGAAACATCTTGGTACAAAGATTAAGAAACTTCACTTAGACCATGGTGGAGAATATCTTAATCAAGAATTTATTGATTATCTATAGGAGTTTGAGATTTTATCTCAACTCATCCCTCCATATACACCTCAGTAGAGTGGTGTAAGAGAAAGGAGGAACCATGCCTTGTTGGAAATTATGAGATCAATGACGATTCATGTGAGTATTTTATTATCCTTTTGGGAATATGTATTACAAACAACATTATACGTACTAAAATAGGTTCCAACTAAAGAAACAAATGGTATAACATACCAATTATGGAATGTAAAGAAAATTGTGTTGTCTTACTTACATGTGTGGGATTGCGACACATTTTTTAAGACCTCTTCAGGTAACAAGCTTGCACCCTGAGGCACAAAGTGTTTCTTTATAGGATATCCCAAAGAAACAAAGGGATACTACCTATACAATCCTTCTAAAAAAAAGTTTTGGTTGAAATATGTACCACATTTATTGAGGAGGATCTTATCTATAAACGATATAGAAAGAGCGATATAGACATCGATGAAGTACAGGCTCAATATACACAAGATTTGGCATAGGAACAACTTTTACAAAGTCCCATGGAATAAAAAATTGTTCCAGAGACACAATTATTGATTAGAAGTAATAGAGAGATTAGAGAACCAGAACGGTATGGTTTTCTAGTCATTAAGGATGGTGAATCATTTTTAGTTGATAATAATGATCCTCTAACCTACACGAAAGCAGTAAACAGCATATATGTTTCCAAGTGGCAAGAATCCATGAATTCTAAAAATGATTCCATGTAAAAAAACTATGTATGGATTTTGGTAGACCCTCCAGTAGATGAAAAGACCATTGGTTACAAATGGGTATTCAATAAGAAACTGGATATAGAAGTAAAATTTAGTACCTATAAGGCATGACTAGTTATAAAAGGGTTTAAACAGCCTCAAGGAATTGACTGTAATGAAACCTTTTAACCAGTTACACTACTAAAATTCATCAGAATTATACTTTCCATTGCGATTTTACATGATTATGAGATTTGGAAAATGGATGTAAAAACAAAATTCCTTAATGAGAACCTTCAAAAAGAAGTCTATATGACACAAACTAAAGGTTTTGTGACTCCAAAGGATGCCAAAAAGGTATGCAAGTTGCAAAGATCCATTTATGGATTAAAGAAAGAATCCATTTCATGGAACATTCATTTTGATGATTCCATAATGAAATTTGGTTTCATAAAGAAAAAATGATAGTTGCGTGTATTTAAATAGTTTAGTGGGAGTGTATTCATTTTCTTAATAGTATATGTTGATGACATATTACTCATTGGAAACAAAATACCAGTATTATGGTATATTAAGGCATGGTTGAATAAATGCTTCTCTATGAAGGACTTGGGAAAGATAGCATATATTCTTGGGATCAAGATCCATCATGATAGATCCAAGAGGTTGGTATGCCTAAGTCAAAGTACATACATTAACAAGATACTAAAGAGATTCGGTATGGAACAATCCAATAGGGGATTATTTCCAGTGTCACATAACATTCATCTTTCCAGGAAAATGTGTCCTAAAAAACATGAGGAAAGAAATAGAATGACAAGGATTACATATACATAAAAGATTGGGTTAGTCATGTATGATATGATATGTAATAGGATCAATGTCACCTATACATTAAGTATAGTAGGAATATATCAAGCTGATCAAGGTGACCACCATTCGATGGAAGTCAAGACTATCCTTAAGTGTCTGAGGTGTATTAAGGATATGTTTCTATTTTATAGAGGAGATAAGGAACTAGTCATCAGAGGATATAAAGAGGATAGTTTCCAAACTTATCAAGATGACATGAAGTCACAAACAATATACATCTTCACTTTGAATAGAGGTGTTGTGAAATGGAAGAGCTTGAAGAAGGTTGTGGTTGCAGATTCTACGATAGAGTTTGAGTATATTGTGGATTATAAGGAAGCTAAAGAATAAGTATGGATGCACAAATTCATCCAAGATTTTGATGTGGTACCTAGAAGTAAAGATTATATCACACTCTATTATGATAATACTCAGCAATGGCTCTTCTAAAATAGCCAAGGTCATATCAGTGGATGAAACACATACTTCAGAAGTATCATCTCTTGAGGGATTTTTCTCAAAGAGGTGAAGTTGTAGTGAGCAGTATTTCCATAAAATACAACATGGAATACCCATTGACTAAATCCTTGACTCAATAAAAACATGTCTATCATGTGAGGTCTAGTGGACTGAAGGTTATAGGCAGTTGGCTCTATTACAAGCGATAGTTTGTTGAAGTTGGTGTCTTAGGACCAAATATTTGTACTTTGATTACATAAATATTTGATATATTTAATATTAATAAAACTTCTTATTACATATTTTTTTTTCTTCATGAATATAATGTAATAATGTCCTAGAGTATACATCACATTGATAAGGTCATAGCAGTTCCCTTCTATGATAGGAACCTCGATGTGAAATGATGATATTATCAAATAATGTTTTGCAGTTGGATAAAATAATATGATGGGACACATAGTACATAGACTATCAGGTGTAAGTACTCGTAAGAAGATGATGCTTTTTCTCATGAAGTTCACACATGGTAATCTCCAAGACAGGATATTATGAGAACAGTCCCACCAGTAGGAATTCCACATGTTTTGGTGTCATCAAAAAAAATTATCTATGAGTGTGTGTAATGGACCTTTGAATTTAAGATTATTATTAATTCATGTTACAATTCATGTACTTAGATGTATTTCATAAACCATGATGATGACAATTCATAGAGAAGTTTGATACATTGGGTGCATCATGAGTGACATTTCATTAATGAATAAGTCAATGAATGATTTGTCCCTTCCATATTTATGGAAGCTGATATCTCAGCCCTTTGATTGGAATAGAACAATCACATTAAATTACACATTCATGGTGTAACAACATGTTTATTTCAGATAGTAAAAGAAATATATATCGAGCATATAGGTTGGTGACATGGATGTGCAACCTGTTTGATGAGATATTATGACAAAGGGATTATATTACATAGTGAGAATTCATATGTGGTCGACAACATTGTGACATTAAGTATTTTCTCTTGGGTTCCTTTTCCCATTTATAGACAATAATCTTGGAATTTAGGTAAGCTCGCCTAATGCCAATGAGAAAGAATCATAGAGGGTCACACACTGAGTGTTTCTCTTGATCTTGATTAAATTCTATCTGAGTTTAGTTAATAGAATAAATATTATTCTCATGTCCAAGGAATGATTTTATTCAAATTATATTGATTTCATAAATTAAATAAATATTTATTCACCGACATGTGAATAAAATATTTATTTTATTTATTGAATATTTTAATAAAAATTTATTCTTAAGATTGTGAATAAAATATTTATTTGGATATTCAATAAATGATATAATATTTTGAATAGATCAAGACCAATTCTGATGAAAAATATTAATTAATAAGACCTTTACATAATATATTTTATTGCACAAGTTGGTGTGCACCACAAAATAGTAATAATATAATTATTATTATGTGGAATGGGGTTTATTAAAGCTAATAAATGATATTTAATGGATGGTATGTAATTAAATAATATTAACTTAAAACCCGACTCTATAAATAGACGTCTATATCTATTATGTAGGGAATCCAAAATTGATAATAGAGAATTATTGTGCACAACGAATTACCTATCAACTCCTCCTAATATATCCCTCTCAAGAACGAGAAGTGCAAGAGAGATTTCTTCAATACCAAAGAATGATCAATCAAGAACGAACAATTCAATACATTCGACTCATCATGCTAGTACTTGGAGATCGAGTGGTGTTTCTTAGAGATCATAGGAGTACGTGTGGATCACCACTAGAGGGAATCTATCCTTGCATCCTCACAACACAGCAAAGGTAATCTGAAAGGGTCTTTTTAGATGATAAACATTCACCAACAAATAAAGTTCCTAATTCTAGGTATTTATTTCTTTAGATGTTAAATAAATTAATTTTAAATTTTACATGTAAGATCCTCTCTATTGGTTTTGGGAAATAATTATTAAAATAAATTTTAATATATCACCCACCTCTACACGCTTTCATTGCGCTTGAAACCATCATGAATATGGAATACCTATTCATTTTTTGGAAAAAACTATTTACATAGAATACCATGTCATCAATAAAGTTCCAATAAGGCCTATCTTGAAGAAAATATTCTATAAGATATAGAATAATAGAAAAAAATATTCTTACGTTAATGTTTTTTTATGAAAAATTTATATCCTGAAAACCAAAGACAATCTTGTTAGGTTTGATCTAAAGGTTTATGAAGGAATATTCCTAGGTTATTTTACTACCTGTAAATCCTATTGAGTTTTCAATAAAAATTGATTGATAGTTGAAGAATATAATCATGTGAAATTTGATAAAAGTGGTCCTTTGAATCTTAAAAAATCAAATTGATGATTTTAGTGATTCAATGGATAAATTGAGACTTGATCCTATTTTTTATAATAAAAAGGATTAAGATTTTCTAAATGATTATGAACTATCTATTTTTAATAGGGAATAAACTGATGAACATAAAAGTGCACTACTTATAAAACCATGGACCCTTAAGAACAATCCTCTAGAAACTTTTGTAGTAAACCTAGATGAAGGATTTGGGGCTTGAAGAAGTGTAGGAAATATTGTTTAGTTTTATACATTTTGTCCCAATTTTTATCCAAAACCATAGAATAATACTTAGATGATGAGATTTGGGTTGTTGGTATGAAAGAAGAGTTAAAACATTTAAAAAGGGACAAGATATGGGAACTAGTTGATAGACCTTGATATTATCCTATTATTTTAAGTAAGTGGGTATTTAGAAATAAGTAGGATGATCAAGGTGTGATAACTTATAATAATTCTAGGATAGTTTCCAAATTTTATAATCAATAGGAAAGAATGAATTATAAAGAAACCATTTCCCTATTTTCCATATTAGAAGCAATTAGAATTATTTTAGCCTATGAATCATATATGAATTTTAAATTATATAAGATAAATGTTAAATATACTTCTAAAAATGAATTTTTAATAGAGGAAGTATATGTTGAAGAAAATCTAGGTTTTGAAGGCCCTTATTTTAAAAATTCTATTTTTAAACTTAACAAAGATTTGTATGGTCTTAAATAAGCACCTAGAGCTTAGCATGAAATATTAAGTTTATTTATTTTACCAAATGATTTTACTATTGGTTTGGAAGACCCCACTTTATTCAAGAAAATTATTTTAAAGTTATTTTACTTATGTAAAAATAATTTTATGATTTTATTTTTAGTTTAATAACTAAATTTTTGTAACGGATTTTCAAAACTCATGTAAAAAAATTGAAATGAGCATGATGGATGGGTTACACTATTTCTTTGTATTTCAAATTTAACAAAAGGATTTTGGGAATATTTTGAATCAAATTAAATACATCAATATTTATTATAAAGTTTTTTACTTGAAAAAAGTAAGATACATTCAACTCCCATGAGTTCCATTATTAATTTTGACTTAGATGAAGTTGGAAAACCAATTGACAATAAGTTGTATATAGGAATAATTAAAATATTGGTTTATCTAAGTACAAGTAGAACTGATATTATGTTTTCAGTATGTTTATGTGAAATATATCAAGCTAATCCAAAGGAATATTATTTAACAATTGCCAAAATAATTTTAATATATTTAAAAGGAATAATTTATTTATCTTTAATTTTTCTTAAAACTTCGAATTTTGATTCATACTCCGATACTAATTATGGTGTTTTTAGACTATATAGAAAAATCACTTATGGTACATGTAACTTTTTAGGAAAATCTATAGTTTCTTGTTCAAGTAAAAAAGAAACATTTTTTTACATTATCAACTACTGAATCTGAACACATTAAATCTAGTAGTTGTTATCCTTAGGTGTTGTGGATGAAACACTAATTAATGGACTTTATATTTAATTTTAATAATTTACTAATAAAATTTTATAACACTAGTGTTGTAATCATTTCTAAAAAACTGATAAATCATTCATGGACCAAACCTATTGATTTGAGAAATCACTTCTTAAGATATCATTATCAAAAGGGTGATATTTATCTTCAATTTATTTGTACTGAAAAGAAATTTTCATAAATATTTAATAAAACATTGTCTATAGACTAATTTTATTTTACTAAAATTTATTTAGTTTTATTTAATTTTAAGAAATTTCATTTGAATTTTAATTATATATATTTTCCATGTCTTTCCTTAACATCTTACAAGATGTGTCCAATTTCCAAATTTATGTTTAAAGTAACTAATTTATATGATTATTAATAAATTTATATGTGATTTATCCAATTTATTTTTTTATTATTGTATTTTATTTAATTACATCACCTGTGTATGGTGACATTTCATATTCCAAAAAGGAATTAATCAGTCTCTTGAAACCATTGAACCTTTCACTAAACCTTTGTGCTTCATTCTTTCAGAAAACCTTTCTTCCATATCATACCATTCAAACCTCAAGTAATTTTCATTATTATTAATAATGGGAAAATCCAAGAGATTTCCAAATAGTGTTTTAATAATATCAAAGAGATCGAATGTTTTTTGAAACGTTTTAAGAAGAAAAGATATATGTTTCATCTGGTCGGATCATACAAACTTGTTTCTAAAGAAATTTATGAACTTATAAGGATGTGAGTTTATTTTTTATGAAAAGATAACTGAATTATTTCATGAGAACAAAGTTAGAAAGTTTTATCAGTATTTTGAGTTTAGATTTGAATATGTTGGTGACCTAGTCATATCAAAAGTTGGTGGGAAGAGCTTCTCGATATCATTTTTTTATTTTTTTGATGTCCTTAGTTGACCTCATGAAGGATGTTTTGAGTTTAGTTTAGTGCTAGTTAATGTATATGATATTATAATATCATAGATTATAACATCACTATTTGGTTCACCGGTTGTAGTTAAGAAGGCTATTAAGGATTTGTAAGTTAAAAAAAGATCTTAGTGAAGTCTATCCAAATTGGAACCATTCAAAAAAATGGTTAGTTTGATAAAATTCTACAACTGGATATTCATATAATCTACATATTTTTTAGTTTATAAGAAAATAAATCTTTTAAGGTATATTTTTAGGTATATATACTTTTCCTACCATAAGTAGTGGATGTTTTATCAATATAGGGGGATTTTAACATCACTATTTGAAAAATATTGAGTAGTGCTAAGTGTGGTTAAAACAAAAAAGTGTGATGGAATAAATAATATTGGATCTAGATTAGTTAATAAAATTAGATATTTTTAGAGATACTCCTTAATAAAGTTACTTTCTGTTTGTGGTGAATAAATAGAAGAAATACCTACTCAGTTTGAGGGGAAGACTGTTATTGTTGCTCCTACTGAAGCTCAAAAAGATATAGAGGACTCTTTGGATAATGTGCCTCCAGCTATAAGAATCATGATAAGGATTATTTATTCTGAAGAAATTACTTCTCCAATTGTTACTCGATTTAGGAGTGAGGAACAATCTATTTTGAATGTAAGTGCTTCTGAGTAAGATTTAGTTTTTCTAAGAAAATAAAGTTATTGATACTCAAGATACTCATTAAGAACTTTAAATTGAGGTTAATTCATCTCAATAAGTTTTAAATGAAAATTATATTATTGATGATTCTAAGTTACATAGGAACCAATCTAAGGACTCCCTTGGTGATTCATTTATAAGATTAATTTCTGAAAAATTTAGAGAGCCAAGGACTATCTCATTTCATAGTGATTTTTACTCTAATATTCTCCATTTTATTTCAGATCAAATGTGATAAGTTTGTGAACTACCTCTTAATCATTATCCTCAATTTGTTAACAGTGATAGTGGATGAAGTATTAAAATTTTAGAGCATGTTGACTCTAATCAAGAATAAAAAGAATTTGGTCAAGAACTATCTCTTGTTATGAAGGCTGGAAGAAAAGGACCACTTAAGGAACCTTCTCCTCTTGTGTTGTATAGAAGTAGATTTTTATATCCTGTCATTGAAGATCCATAGATATATAATACATTTGAATATATGGAGAATTTTTTAGATATTATTATTTGTACATTTAAATCCATGAAATCTGGAGTTTATGATATGAATATTCATATGGATAATATGAAAGAAAATTTTATTTCTAAGTAAAATTTACATGAGTTGAAAGATGTGTTAAAAGATTAGGTGGGAATGATAAATAATATTCCATTAGTTTAATCATAAATCTCTTCATTGGTTAAAGAATAATTAAAATATTTCAAGGAAGACATGGACTATTTGAAGAGATATTTCCTTTATCAGTTTGAATTATTGAATAGAATTCATTTTGTTGTTGCCACATCCTTTGAGAAATATTTCAGTTCTATTTATAATCATTTGAAGAATGTATCCTTAGATGTGATTATGTTATATGGAGAAGTTTCGGATCTTAAGTATGATATGGTATATTTGGAAACCATTCAATATTTAAGAAAATACATCATTTGTCAACTAAATATTATTAAATCTTATTTTCATAGAGGAAGAGAAAGAATATATAATAATACTGATGAATTGATTGGTTTTATTGAAGATTTTTTTTCAACTCTAATGAAAACATCAGTGAAAAATAAATATCTAACTAGGAAGATCTGTACTTTGATTTCTTAGTGGGCATATGCCTTGAATAAGAAGCTACTAATAATGAATGATTTACTACAGAAAATTCAAAAAATAATTCAAGTTATTTCTTCATCATATTTTGAGGCTACTCAATCTAGTAAATAAGTTATACCCACTGAAAGATATTCTATACCTTCAAGTGCAGAGAAAGCTACTAACAAATGAAATATGGTCATCTCGCAACAACTCATTTCTATTTATGGTATTCAAGTGATAAATATATTAGTTGATATATTATCACTTAACTTTTGGAGAATTAAAGTATTGAATTATAACTTGAATGAAAATAATAGAGTTTCAAAAGATGATATTTTCAATATTTAAGAGTATTTTGGAGATAAAATCAATAAATGAATTTTTTTCTCTGCTATAATTCTATCAATATTATCTTATTTCCATATTAGATATGTGTAAAAATTCATTGTTTTAGATTAGTGGAAGGAGATCACTTTGTGATAATCCGCCTATATATTTTGAGGATATCAATGAAATGATTCAAGTTTTGTTTTCTCCTCCAACTATAATAGATAGATATAATGCTATCGTATAAGAATAAATTCAAAGAGAACAATCTACTCTTAGTTTAAAAATCCCTTTTACTAGATTCACTTTTTCCTTCTCTATTGATGAGTTTTTTGATACTCAGATATCATGGAAGAATTATGATGATATCATGGGCATGCTTAAGAATCCATCTAATGACACATATGGTCTTGGTTTAGATGAGACTAAAATTTCCTTTTCTATTCAAAAACTTGGAAATTTTTTCATGCCTCTATCTCTTTAAAGACAAACCCAAATCCAAAAGGCTGATATTATTTTTTATTGGATTACATTTTGGTTATATTACACTAATCTGATGTAATTATATTATTTTAATTAATGAAATTCAGTTTTTTATTTCATTTCTTTATTAATTTTATATTCTTGTTTTTACTTTTATATATCCAATTAAAATATCAAGTTCTATTCACTTCATTCATTTATATTCTTCTAGTTCATAATTCATTTTTCTACATTGAATGTATCATCTCAATCCAATCATTCCACTTTTTGATATCACAAAAAAGGGTATATAGGAGTTAATATGAAATTTTATATTTTTTTACCCAATATATAAAATATTTTGTTTAATTTTTCATGGATTTTTTTCTCATCAAATAGTGGTGATTATTTAACTTATAAATGTTCTTCCAACACATCTCAATATTTCATATGTTTTTATTCACACAAAATCTCTATTTATTTTACTAATAATTTATGGTAAAGTGTTTTCAGGATATTAATCATTTTATTAAAGTAATATTTCATTTAGGTATGTTTTGGTTAAATTTTTGTTTTTCAAGTTTGAAGAAATCTCCCTAAGGAAATTATCATACGAGGTGATAAATTAACATATGGGGTGATAATTTATCATAAAAACTATTATTTGTCATGTGCTACTTGAAATTATATTTTCTATCAAAGGAAATCATCATATGAGAAGACAAATATCTTCATGATAGATTTTAGTTTTTGGTATAAATAAATTATCCTATGAAATTTTTACATATGGGATTTATTATACAAAATAGAATAATTTATTACGAGCCATGATTTTGGAAAAAGATAATTATTGTATGAAGATCATTTTATCATTCAAAGTACAAAATTTTACTATATACTTAGAAAGTTATAATGTTGATACTTGTCAAAGTAATTATCATAGAAAAATAAAAACATCATATAAGTACAAAATTTATGATATAAAATAGTGTTTCCAGTTAGATTATCATAAAAATATAATTTTATCTTATTAAAGTATGAAATATCATATGGAGTGGATAATCTTACATAGTGGAATATTTCTATCAAAGTAAAATTATTCTCTAAAGTTTTAATTCCAACATTTCACTATGTAACATCCTTGACTTGGTGACCACTATATCTGGTTCCCCGATCTGGGTCATCACATGACCTTAGGTGCACCTCCCCATATGCTAGAGACTACCAACTAGCATCATGGGTCTATAAGGGAACTTTGGGGAGACTATACCCACTTATCAGAGTATTACCATAAAAAAAAGTAATAACAATAGGTAAAATAACCAATCAGAACCATAAATGGACAACATATAACAAGATCCAACCAAAAACCAAGCTGCACATGCTATAAAAATATGATGAACACTCTACATATCGGGAATTAATACAAATAATGTTCAAAACAAAACTACCAAAAGATCCCAAACATAGACCTGAGTCCCAACTCGGTTCTAACATCCCATACTCCAACCACATAGCCCATTCATGAACCATACTTCAGGTCCTATTCCTAAACCTTCACTTGAACACAAGTAGAAACTTCTCGAGCACTCAAGTGCCATGCCGGCCCGAACAGGGTGCGAGTACAACTCAGTAGGACACCACCAACTGTGTCTAAAGGAATATCTAGTATGTAAAACATATAGTGTATGTAGGTACATAATGAATAAGATGATAAAAAAAATAAACCAATATCCATTTATTAACATGGGTCACATTAGTCAACTTCATCATTAGTTCCATGTGTTATCCATATTCATCAATTCACTATAGCCTATGTCGGTCATATAAATTATGCATAAGGGGATAAGTTCACAAACTCACAAGGACAATCATTACACAAAATAATATTTATTAAATTGCATTGGAGCCTCAATCTAGGTGGAATACCTCACCTAAGAGCCTCAGTTCAGGTGCATTACCTCACCTCGGATCCTCAGTCTAGGTGAATTACCTCACCTTGGATCCTCAGTTTAGGTTTTCATGACCCATCTTAATGGGTCCTGCACTATGACTCCCCAAGCCTGCCTCCAATAGTCCAGGGGCAGGTGACTAGCACCGAGTAGGCATAGTGCTAACATGGGAGGCATTGCCTAAGAACCTGTACACATGCACACATCTCCAATCCAACAAATGCTGAAATGTAAAAACCATTAAGGAACAAAATGCATGCATACCACTAAACCCAACCAACAGAGTATGACGAAAAGTAAAGTACTAAAAGTAAACTGGGCCAGAATACAAGCCCACCAAAAACAAGAGTCTAAAAAACTACAAAGACCAACCTGTAAACACAAAGAGGTACTAGGACTGCTGCTCATACCTGAAGGAACACCTAGGCCTGTAGGGAACTCATAAAGCTCAGTCCTATCCTACTCCACCTGGGACTCTGTCAAAAGGATTCTCATTTGCACAAGACATGACACGTGTGGGAAAAGCCTGTGCATGGGTGAGTATAACAATACTCAGTAGAGGACCCCGAAAAAAAAAATCAAGTACACAAAGAAAATGTACAATAAAATCTACACAGTATATGTCTACTGAACATATAATAGAATATCACAATCCATATATACCTATAACTCAGAACCGTGGTCTAGAAACAAGTCACACAACCACATACCCCTGCTAGAGATTCAGTTCGAAGATTTCCATGAAGTACTCATTCTGGGAGAACACACTCCATGAGTCTAGTAGCTCTGATGACATTTTTCCGAGAAGTATTGTTCGTTAGGAAACATAATGAGAGGTAGTTACACTCATTACAGGAGACACACTCCTGAGTGGGAAGATCATGATATATAGATACACTCATTACGGTAGACACACTCATGAGTGAGAAAGATCACGATACACAGATGAGGATCACTTCCAGGGCCATGGCGGATGCCGCGACTCATCCAGATTCACCAACTAGGTGGATTCACCATCTAGGTATAGGATCAACACCCGGTAGAGTTGTTCACGTCGATTCCTGAATCTACCTAGGGTCATGAATGGATAGAGGATCTCACTCTGGGCCTCTTGGAGGGATGCCGACTCTATCATAGAAAGTCCTACTGAAGGGATCATACTCCTGTAGAAGGAAATGATGCCTGACCTTCAGGGGAACGAGAACAAGGGGAACTAACCCAAACGAAACATGTCCAAGATACAGTGAACAATAGGACCATGCCATTTTCCAAAAAGTACACAGCGTGTAGAAAAGTTACACGCTATGTTGTCTGACCCCAGGTACTGCCCATGTACAACGGCCCATGTCGTAAGGCTGGTCGTGTATAAAAGTGAGTACATGGCATGTAGTATGGTGTACATGTCGTGTCCAGGTGACTGGAGTCGGATTCGTGTACATTGTTCATGTGCCTATACATGGTCCTCAACCCATGTAATCCAACCTGTGTAATCAGTACACGGGGTGACATGCGTTACTGGCCTTGCCTTGCCATGTGATGGAGTACACACCATGTACTTCATCCCGTGTCTATGTATCCACTGGATACATGCTGAGTCCCGTATAGCCGCCTTTTCCATGCTGCATAGATAGTACACGTCGTGTTCTGAATCTGTGTAGTCCATCTTGTGTTCATAATCCATGTTTAATTGTTGTTTGATTCTGCTCTGTTTAAGCCTACTAACGGGACCAGATCAATGTCGTGATGAACAACAAATTATTGCGCACCCTTCTTACAACAAAATGATCTCAAATTGGAGATCTGACATCGCAACGACCCTATGGATGTGCGACAGTCATAGCGGACGATGAATCGGCTCGGATCAGAAAAGACCTTTCTTCGAGCATTCTTCACACGGGAGGATCGAAATGCATTTTTGAAGCTGATCAGATGCCCGAAAATAATAGATACGACCTCGGGACATCGGGGAAACCTGGATTCCAGAATTTTGTGGTGATTGGATGGATGGATCGATGATCGAGGGAGCACGGAGGTACGACAGTGGAATTCCGTGATTCTGGAAACTTCCAGAATACACGGCGTGTACTTCCGAAGAACACGTTGTGTAGTACCGACGGTGGCAGCTAGGTTTTGGGGGTCATAGAGGAATCACACGGTGTGTGACCCTGGTCACATGGCATGTTGGACTTTCCCCGAAGCTCAGCGTGTATTTTGGAAAGTACACAGACACGGGATGGACTAAACAGCTTCAGAACATGTTGTGTATTATCTACACAGCATGGCAGAGGCGGCTACGTGGGACTTGGCATGTATCTAGGGGATACAAGGACACGGGATGAAGTACACGATGTGTACTCCATCACACGAATAGGTGAGGCCAGTAACACGGGTCACCCCATGTACTGATTACATGGGTTGGAGTACACAGGTTGAGGACCGTGTACGGGCACACGAACATCGTACACAGAGCCGACCCAGTCACTCAGACACGGTGTGTACACCATACTACACGTCGTGTACTCACTTTTCTACATGACCAGACTTACGACATGGGCCGTTGTACACGGGCAGTACCTGGGGTCAGACAACACGACGTGTAACTTTTCTACACGCTGTGTAATTTTTGGAAAATGGCATGGTCCTCTTGTTCACCGTATCTTAGACATGTTTCATTTGGGTTATTTCCCCTTCTTCTCATTCCCTTGAAGGTCAGGCATCATTTAATTCTATAGAAGTATGATCCCTTCAGCAAGACTTTCTGTGATAGAGTTGGCATCCCTCCGAGAGGCTCGGAGCGAGATCCTCTATCCATTCCTCAACTAGGTAGAGTCAGGAATCGATGTGACCAACTCTACTGGGCATTGATCCTTAACCTAGCTGGTGAATCCACCTAGTTGGTGAATCCGGATGAGTCGCGGTATCCACCATGGCCCTGGAAGTGATCCTTATCTGTGTATCGTGATCTTTACCACTCAAGAGTGTGTCTCCCATAATGAGTTTATCTATCTATTGTGATCTTCCAACTTAGGAGTGTGTCTCTCGTAATGAGTGTAACTACCTCTCGTGACATTTCCCGATAAACAGTACTTCTTGGACGGACATCATCAGAGCTACCAGACTCATGGAGTGTGTTCTCCCGGAATGAGTACTTTTTTGAAATCTTCGAACTGAATCCATAGCGGGGGTATGCGGTTGTGTGACTTGTTTCTAGACCACAGGTCTGAGTTCTAGGTATATATGGATTGTGATCTCCTATTATATGTTTAGTAGACATATACTATTTAGAGATAACTGTTCCTTTCCTTTGTGTACTTTTGTTATGTTTTTCAGGGTCCTCTACTGAGTATTGTTATACTCACCCCTGTATAGGCTTTGCCCGCACGTGTCATGTCTTGTGCAGATGAGAAGCCTTTTGACAGATTCCAGGGTGGACCAGGACAGGACCAAGATTTCTGAGTTCCCTACAGGTCGAGGCATTCCTTCAGCTATGAGCAGTAGTCCCAGTACCTCTTTGTGTTTACAGGTTGGACTCTGCAGTTTTTCAGACTCTTGTTTTTGGTGGGCTTGTATTCTGGACCAGTTTACTTTCAGTAATTTACTTTTTGTCGTACTATGTTGGTTGGGTTTAGTGGTTTGAATGCATTTTTTTCCTTATAGGTTTTTACATTTCATCCTTTGTGGGCTTGGAGATGTGTGTGTGTGTGTGTGTGTGTGTGTGTGTGTGTCTAGGTTCTTAGGCAATGCCTCCCATGTTAGTACTATGCCTACTCGGTGCTAGTCACCAACCCCTGGCCTATTGGAGGCGGGATTGGGGAGTCACGGCGTGGGCCCCACTAGTACTGGTCGTGATATAGGTGCATTACCACTTACATTCATTAAGGTAATAAAGCCTTAGTATAACTCCATAACCCATGCAATAAATTAGTGGGTCTAGAGAATCAGTCTGGATGACCTATGGGAGGAGCCTTAGTCCAATACCCCACACTACCATTAATCCATTTACACATGCTTCTTTTACAAAATAACATTTACCAACACAACCATATATATTAAAATCATTTACCATTTACAATCATATCTCATTATATACAACCCAATTACAATAGACATCCAATTAACACATATATCAT